>CAUYPK010055173.1:0-46546 GCA_963574355.1 Loris lydekkerianus
ACTGCAGCAAAAAAATAGTTGGGGGAGGGGGGAGGTTTTGGTGGAGGGAGGGTAAAGGGTGAGGCCACATCTATTGTGCATCTTAGAATGGGTACAGGCGATTGCACTAATGTACACAGCTATGATTTAACAATAAAAAAAGAAAAAAAAGAAACAAACAAAAAAAAAAGAAACAAAAGGGAAATCTGCCAAAATTCCTTATACACTTTGATTAGGGTGCATACAGAGATGTTCAAGGGGCTGATTTCAGATTCCTGACTCAGCTAGTTACTAATTATGTGACCTGAAGCAACTCACTTCACAGCCTGCTTCCTCATCTGTACAAAAGAGAACTAGGTACATACTTCTTTTGAAATATTTATAGGATTATGGTAATGTACGTTAAGTGCTTGCTAAAATGTACAGGTACCTTATTACATGATATATTCATTTCAAGGAAATTTCTTAGTAAAATTAGTTGTATGTATAAAAAAATAAAAATAAAATAAATAAAATGAAACGTAACACTTTTTGGCTGGATTTGCCTGACTGCGCATGTGTATCTGGCATTTTTCAATTGCCATTGTCTCTCTGTTTATCAGTGTCATTGTTGTGTTTATGTCATCAGCTCCTTTCTTCTGGAGACTTTGGGGAGGATTAACATGAGGCCTGGAGTGTACAGGACAATCTAGAGAGTGGGCCAAGTTACAAGACCTTGACTGTTAGTAGAGAGGAAGGAAAGAGGAAATTGAGAAGTAAACGCAGGTTATCCAAATCGAGTCGTCAAGCCAATGACAGGACCACAAGGAAACACAGCTTGTTGTTTACCTGAGACTGACAAGACAGGAAGGAAAGCCCCACTTGTCCATATCAATATAAAAAAAATGACAAAAGTATACTGAGGACTTTGATAAATGGGTAGCACATTGTGCTTTTTATTCATGGATTTATCCCACTGTATGTGTGTCCATTTGTCAGGTATTTATTGAGCCCTTCCCTTATTTCATTTGGTCTAATAAGAACTTGCTTGTTTGTTACAACATTTGTATCTAGTTCATCTGCTTTCTTTAAAAGATACAGGCAGTTGAAGCATCTTGCAATCTAAACATTTCTCTACTAGACAATCTTCTTAACCTTCTAACTTCCTTTTACTGGTTTTTGATCTCTAGTGGAGGAGCTGAAGCAGAAGTGGCAGTGAGAAAAGAAAAAGATGTGGTGTTTGTGGCTACAGCGGAGTTGGGGTATAAATGGACTGGACACTGGACAGGATGGTGGGAGAAGGGGAAGTGTCTCTGTTGATTAACAAGAACTCAGGTGAGCCTAGCAAAGGGAAGATTTATATCCTATGGTCTCTGCATAGAGTTAGCAGCATATTCCCTTTGATTATGAGCAGGACTGGCCAAAGGTAAGGTTGTTCTGAGAGTCTATGGTGCTTTTTACTTACTCTTTCCACCTGCTCTCTATTCTATAATAGAATTGTATTTCTTGGCCCTCTTGTGGTGATGGGGGCCATATGGCTAATTCTGGTCAATGAACTAAGATGATAAATGACAAGTGTCTTTTCTGAGATGAAGCATTTAATTGCAGGTATGGGGCCTTTCAGAGCCCTCTTTTCCCTGACATTGGCAACTGCCAACACTTGGTGGTTGCTTTGTGAGTTTGGATCCTGTGGTGAGGAGGTCTGGGGAGCAGCACACCCTCATCTGACCTGTGATACACAGGGAATGTGAGCAAACTGCTTTGTTGTAACAAGCTACTAATATTCTAATACTTCCTTACTTTTTTTTTTTTTTTTTTTTTGACGTGGAGGTTAGCCCAGCTAAAGGGCAGTGACGTCATAATAGCTCACTGCAACATCAAGTTCCTGGGTCCAAGTGATCCTCCTACCTCAGCCTTGTGAATAGCTGGGGCTCCAGTTGTGTGTCACCGTGTCTGGTGAATTTTTCTATTTTTTTGTAAAGATGGGGTCTTATTCTTGCTAAGGCTGGTCTCAAACTCATGGCTTCAAGGGATCCTCAACCTTAGCTTTCCAGAGTGCTAGGTTTATAGACTTGAGTCACTGCTTGGGCTCTAACCCTATTGCAGTCTTAAAAGAGGTGATATTACTTCCAGGAGGACAAAACTAGCTCTCTTGGGATAAGAGAAATTAAATACAGTAGATACATACTGTAAATAAATAGGTATTTAGCATATCTGTCATATTCAAACAGCATGGGGGGAGTGAATGGGAAGATGTTAGTCACAGAGCACTTTCTTTTTTAGGCAGAATCTCACTTTGTCTTTCTGCTTGAGGGCCATGGTATAGCGGAATCCTCAAAATCCTGGGCTCAAACAATTCTCTTGCCTCAGCCTCCCAAGGAACTGGTACTACAAGCTCCACCCACAACGCCTGGCTATTTTTTAAAAGACATGTTCTCACTCTTGCTCAGGCTGGTTTTGAACTCCTGAGCTCTAGCAGTCCACCTTGAGCCACTGCTCCTGGCTACAAACTTTCATTTAGACAGGAGAAATAAGTTCTGGAAATCTGTTATACAGAATGGAAACAATAATGCTTTTGTATATTGGAAAATTGTTAAAAGAATAGACTTAAAATCTCAATAAAAAATGGTAGGTAGGAGATCCAAGGCGATGGATAATTTTAAGTCATTTGATTTAATTGTTTCATAATGTCTCTACCAAAACATTACATTGCACCCCATAAATATAAATAATTTTTATTGATCAATTAAAAAAAAAAACAAACAAGGTATCATGAGGTGGGGGAGTAAGAACAAATATCTAAAGAAAGACTCCTTAGGGAGATGATGGAGAAACATGAGTTGAGAAACACGGACCCTAGCTTCACCGACCCTGAATGATGTGACTCTGAAGCACACAGTCCTTATATTTTTCTCTGTCGCTGTCCATATCCTTTTTTCTTGTCTATGTCACTTCCAGAACACTTTCAGCTACCCAGAGCCAAGATCAATGTGTGTTTGTAACATTTTAGGACAAGCCTATTTTTAAATTTTTGTTCCTTTGTTCCTATATGTACTTTCTAATTTTTCAGGCGTGTTCTTCGTTTTTTTGGCTGGAAAAATATGTTCAATTTGCCCAGGGCCTTTATGCTCTCTTGATTTCCCTTGAATATAGGGGTTCTTAAAGTTTTCTTAATGTTTTTCTGTAGAGGATGAAGAAAGGAGGGTCATGCTGTCTGTGGGGAATTTCCAGAAGTTCGTCTTGCCTTGAGGAATAGTAAAGACATTATAAAAGTACTTTTTAATTTTTTTGTTAAGACATTGAGACTATTTGGGCTTAGATTATGCAGCAAATCAGAAAAAGCTTTTCTGTCATCGAGGCTTGGGTAAAAGAATACTTTTGAGTTGAGGGAAGGAATGCTGAACATTAGCTCTGTAGTAGATAGAGGAGGGAGGTGTCCTCTGGGGCACCCATGGACAACCTATCTTCCCCAACTGGAAATCATTGTCTTTTGCAAGATTAATAAGCAATTGAGCCAAATGTAAATGAGCCCCTACCATTCAAAGCTATTAAACAGCCCAAAGAAAAGTAACACCCCAATTTCAAGGTAATGTTCTGGAGATGAGCCTGATGGATAGAGGAAGCAGTGAGGGCACCTGAGGAGGGTAAGTCCAGTAGGGCGTGACAACTGGACACTGCCCTTCTGCTTGTTTAGTTGCTTCTTTGACTTCAGTTGGCCTTCTCGACAGGTGGTCATCGCTTACTAAATAAGCGACTGTTTATTAAATAAATGCGCACCTGAGGGGATACCTGTCATCAGTCATAAGGATTCCTGGGGAAAACACTTAGAGTAGGAAGATGTCCTGCCCTGAAAGCAAGGGTGGGGCCCGGGTGGGAGTAGGCAGTCTGTGCTTCCTTCTTTTTCTCTCAATTTATTTGCTGCCCCTAGTAAGTGAATACCTTTTTTTTTTTTTTTTTTTTTTTTTTCTTCTTTACCATGCCTGGTGTTGAAAGCTTGGTTTGTACAGTCCCCATGGGTGGCAATTTCTTCAGCTAATTTGGGAGGCCTTCCGAAACAGCTCCTCTAGCCTGTCCTGTAATACTACACATCTTTTTTACTCAACTGATGGTCTATCTGTGAGCTAACACAATCAGCCTCACTTAGAGCTTGTTAGAAATGCAGAATCTCAACATGGTCCCAGACCTACTGCATCTGAATCTGCATTTTATCAAGATCCTCAGGTAATTCATAGCCACATTAAAGTTTAAGAGGCCCTGTGGTGAATGATTATGAAGACAATGTATTACTTCTTACCAGTAATAAAACCTGAAGCGTCTGTGTGTAAATAAGTAATTGTTCCGATTTATGAACCAGAGCAGGAAAGTATCGTGTGGAAGGGTGCCCCGGAGACCCCTGCCTCCTTCATCTATTGAGCCAGCCCTTGGCTTTTCCACTCTGGGGAGGGATGTCCCCATGTGACAAGCTTTTCAGAATGCTGTAAGAGGAGGACTTGACCTTTGTGTGATTTTAAATCCACTGCGGCATACCTGTTGATTTTGAAAAGATTAAATACAAACCTGATAGTCAGAATCTTTCTTTCTTTTTTTTTTTTTTTATAAATTCCTCTTTGACCAGCCACTTTTTTTCTTTTCTCTCTTTCTCTCTCTCTTTTTCTCTCTCTCCCTCCCTCCCTCCCTTCCTCTCTCTCTCTCTCTTTCTTTCTTCAGCATCATAGCTCACACCAACGTCAAACTCTTGAGCTCAAGCAAGTCAGAATCTTTCTTAAGAAGAATTAAAGACTCCTAAATATAAAGATACATATATTTTATTTGGAATCAATTTTATGATGAGAACATTTCCCTAACTGAATAATTAATTGCTCACCTGAGCATAAGCATTACCTGGTGTCTTTTTTTTTTTTTTTTTTTGTAGTTTTTGGTCAGGGCTGGGTTTGAACCCACCACCTCTGGCATATGAGGCCAGAGCCCTACTCCTTTGAGCCACAGGCACGCCCTACCTGGTGTTTTCTTACAGGAATTCTAAATGCTCCCTGTGAAACCCTGAACTGCTATATTTCACAGCACTGTTTTTCAACCCTTTTTATCTCATGGCACACTTGAACCTGTAGGTAAACTTCTGTGGACTTAAATTATGTTGATAAAAAACAACAACAACAACGACAAACCCAGAGAGTTAAAAAGTATACTTACGATGCCTTGAACTCCTTTCAAAAATAATTAATGATCTTTAAAAATTTTTTCAGCATATTCAAGATTCTTTCACAGCATACCAGTGTGCCATGGCTGAAAATCACTGCTGTAGAGCATGATGGTTCTCAGACTTGAACATATATCAGCGTCACCAGAAGGGCTTGTTAAAACACAGCTTAATGGGCTCCATCTCCAGTGTTTCCCATTCAGCAAGTCTAGGTGGGATCCACGAATGTGCATCTCTAACAATTCCCAAGTGAGGCTGATGTCTGATGTTGTTGGTCTGATATAGTTTGACAATTACTATTATGCAGAATCTTCTAGGAAAATACGAGGCCTTGTTCCCTGAGTGAGAGACCTCTGTCTAGCTTATGGGTCAGTTTTGGTTTTCAGATTGATTTCGTTTAGATTGTTACATTATTGTTTGTTATTGCAACCTATGGCTAGAAAATAAAATTTCTCTTGGGAGGGGGTTCTGATAAAGACTGTAAGTTGTCCCTCAAAATCTCTTCTTCCTGTATTCTATAGTAGCAAAAGCCTTAATCTTTACGGGCATATGACTTCCTATAAAAGTGATTACATATTCTAGCCTTTGCTTCTCCTAGATGTGTCCATGTAACTAAGTTGTAGTCAATTAGATGTGGGCATAAGTGATATGAACAATTCCTGGGTCATGACTTTAAAGGGAAAGAACATCCTCCATCCTCCTGTCCCCATTTCCCTGCCTAGAATGAGGATGTGGTGGGTAGCTTCTTAGACCAAGAGGAAAAGCTAACCAGATATGCTGGAGTATGAAGCTAGAAGGAGACTTGCTGCCTGACATTATGGGGCTGCCATGCCACGCTGCCTGTGGCTGAGTTGTTAGGTTAGAAATAATCACTTTTTTTTTTCTTTTTACTAAGGTCACCATTATTTTGGATCTATGCTACTGAAGTCCAGCTGATATTCTAACTCTAAAACCAGAGGATGTTACAACTATTCTATTTATTGGAGAGAACCTCTGTTCTGAAGAATATCTTAGGATAAAGAACCAATAAAAATCCTGGCAAGCAGCAGAGACAAGTTATTCTGTTTGTTTTGTTTTTTTCATTTTTATATGTTCAGAAAAGAAATGTACCTATCCACTTTAAAAAATAGTTATGAAAAAGAGTCGGATGAAGTTGATGGAGAAGGTCTTAAAAGGCTTAATGTTAACACAGAACAGATCTCAGAGAAATAGGATCTAAGCACCCAAAATCTCTTATCCATACTTTTTTCAGGCCAAGAGTGATGTTTCCAGGGTAAACCTATAGAACTGTCCAAGGAGAGAAATCTCGTAGTTCCAGTATATCTTGACTTGAGCAAGAAATCTGAAATAGTCTCTCATGATATCTTTGTGGATAAGATAGAGAAATAAGGGTTGTAGTTTACTATAGTCAGACAGAATTATGTCTGGTTGACAACTACACATGGAATTTTTTTTTTTTTTTTTTTGAGACAGAGTCTCATTATGTCACCCTTGGTAGAGTGCTATGGTATCACTGCTTAAAGCAACCTCCCGCTATTGGGCTTAAGCGATTCTCTTGCGTCAGTCTCTCCAACTAGCTGGGACTACAGGCACTTGCCACAATGACTGGCTGCTTTCTGTTGCAGTTGTCGTTGTTGTTTAACTGGCCTGGGCTGGGTTCGAACCCTCCAGCCTTGGTTTATGTGGCTGACACTGTAACCACTGTACTACGGGTGCCAAGCCTATACTTGGAATGTTGATTGTGGTCCCATCTTAACTAAGATGTATTTGACTATAAATCCTAGAAAAGCCATGTAATAGTGGTTTAGGCAATAAAGACACATTTATTTCTCATAACAAGAACTACAGAAAAAGGTACAACAGGTTGGTGCAGAAGCTCCTTCATCATATGGATCCTGCCTTCATGCTGTTACCTCATGATCATAAGATGGCTGCTGTAGTTCCAGGCATTACAACCACGTTCAAAGGTAGAAGTAATGGAATATAGCATTAAGAGAGAATGTCTTAAGTTGTTGATCTTGCTTTTGCTTTTATTTATTTATTTTTTCTTTTTATTTTTTAGAGACAGAGTCTCACTTTGTTGCCCTTGGTAGAGTGCCATAACATCACAGCTCACAGCAACCTCCAGCTCTTGGGCTTAGGTGATTCGCTTGCCTCAGCCTCCCGAGTAGCTGGGACTACACATGCCCGTCACAATGCCCAGCTATTTTTTTTGTTGTTGTTGTCGCAGTTTGGCAGGGGCCAGGTTCAAACCTGCCACCCTTGATATACGGAGCTGGCACCCTGCTCACTGAGCCACAGGTGCTGCCTTTTGCTTTTGCTTTTAAATGAGGGCAAAATATTTCTCCACATCCCTCCTCATAGGTGTCCCTTTGTGTCCCACTAACCACCAGCTGCAAGGGAAGGTGGCATAGTGGGTTTCTGGCACTTTTTAGACTTTATAACTGAAAAGAGAGCAAGGGATAAAAGGGCTGAGGGAAATGGCTATTGGATAAATTGACCAATTAGTCTTGCCCACACTGGGAAAGAGGCAGGTATGTTATGAGATTTTGTGGTGCTAGCATGAGACGTCCATTTATTAACAACTTGAAAAAGCTATGACACTCATGATTACAATATTTTCAATTGACACCCGAAAAGGACAGTTAATACCTTGACTTGCAGAATTATTCAGTTTCAAAAATTCTATTTTATCCCAAAGGTAAAAACTTTACATTTAGATGAAACACAAATTACCTAAGCACAGAGGTATACCTGATATGATAATCAGTCAATTTAAAAAAGCTGTTAGGGTCTAAGTTGGCCACTAACTCCAAAAAAGAGTGAGAGAGATAGTATTTGACCAAATCCACAAATGTGAAAATACACAAATTGGGAGTGATTGGGCTAGAGATAATCTTTCTCTCCGTTTTGGTGATTTTATCTCTCTGCCTAGCTCTCATTAATAAATTCATCCAAGACAGCCTTCCCCTATATATCTTACTGACAGGACATAGCGCACGGCACTGAGGAAACCAGCAAAACAAAACATAGAAAACTACTAAATATGTATAGTGAACACTTAATTTAAAAGTGTGATAAATCCTGCAAAAGCAGGAAACAAAGGACATCATGAAACTGGATATGTGGCTTTGGGGATGCAAAGATTTGTCTGAGAAACTAGCATTTCTGCTGAGACCTGAGCGCTGGGAGGGAACTGGCTGAGCAGGTTCACGAGGAGAAAGCAGCTCTGGGCCCAGAGGAAGCAGCACTTTTGAAGGTGCAGCGGTAAGGAGGTGCGGGGTAAGCTTGAGAAGGTGGAAGACCTATGTTGTTTTTGGAGCAGAACTGGGAGAGGACACAGGAGGCAGGAAGAGATCTAGAAAAGAGCCTGCAGAGGTGTACCAAGATAAATCTTTCACAGCTCTCAGGGCCACAATAAGGATGTTGATCTTCAACTTGAAAGCTTTAGAATGCGTTGAATACTTCTCCCCAGGAGCAAGGCACGAGCAGCTTCCTCCTGTGGAAAGATCCCCCTGGCTGGTGGTTCAGAGTGGCCTGAAGGGAGCAAAAGCAGATGGTCAGAAACTGGATCGTAAGTTATTGCCATTTGGGTCACAGAGATGCTGGCAGCTTGGGTTTGGAGATAGAGATTTTAGGATTTGGAGGTGGATTAGACATGGGAGAGGGAGTTTCAAGAGTGACTCTTACTTTTCTGACTTTTACAATCGAGTGGATGGATTTGCTTTGACTGAGAAAGGAACATTAGAAAAATGGGTGGAGGTCAGGGACACACTGAGTTGCCTGTGAGACATCCCAGGGGCACAGTCAGCAGGCAGCTGGATGTAAGGCCTGGAGCTCTGAGGAGAGCTTGGGCTGCAGGGATGGAGATTAGCTTGTCACCACTGGCTGAGAGATGGTGGGAATCTAGGCTGTGGGTGAGGCTGTCTAGGTCCAAGCCCTGAAGAACCAACAGTCAAGTTTGAGAAGAGTGGGAAGACCTGGCAAATGACGTGGAGGATTGGGAAGGTGGGAGGTAGGAGGAACCCCAGGGAGCCTGGCATCTCAGGAGCCGGAGGAAGAGAGTGTGGCAGGAGCCTTAGGGGGGCTGGGTAGAGCTCACTGGTTCATAAAGTTTGGTGGAGTGAGGAGTGAAAATCTTCCTTACCTATTCCTTATTTCAAATAGAAATGCATTGCCACAAATTGGATATATTTAATGAATAATGTTGAAAATTCCCTATTCTCAACATTTAAATTGTGTGAGTTTAACCTTTGATCTTTCTCACTCCTGTAAATCACTCAACCTAAATTACATTTTGGTGATAATTTTTTCCCCTCTGTGAGCCTGTGGACCAGAATAGAAAACAAGCTTCCCCTTGGGCTCTAGAGGTTTGCATTTCAAAAGACGCTTCAGCAGCGACCAGCTGAAACGGTCTGCAGTGGATTTGCAGCTGGTCCTTCTTTTCGCCTCCTCTACCAGAAGAGCACAGCCAGGCATCTCACTAAATGAGGACAGGTGTTGACCTTGTGTTGGCCCCAATCCCCTGTGCATTTCAAAGCAGATTAGGAGACACTTTAAACAAGCCCTTGCTACATGTCAGGTGTCCTTCCGAATGCCTTAGGTGGAACTAGAGATGAGTTCCATGAATTGTTAATGCTGATCCGAAACTGGGCTTTCAATAATTCCTGCCCTCATTTCTTCCTTGGGTGAAAATCACATTCCAAAGGAGGGCGAAAGGCAGTCCTCCAAGAGAGGTCCCAGAAGTGACGACTGACAAATCAGAGCCATGAGAAATTCAGTTATAAATTACAAGTTTATTTGGTTATTTTTCTTGGTCACTAATTTTTCATTCTGATTGGGTGCAGATAAACATTGCCTGAAACTTCTCTGCTTTTCTGGCAGCTGGGATGATTTGTTATGAGGATTTGGGCTGGTGTCATTAGTATTTTTAATTGCTGTGGTCAAAGAGCTTTGGTTGGGTAGTGTAGAATCTTGTGTCCTAAAACACTTTAAACACACACACACGAACACTCATGCACGCACACAACAGTGGCTTAGTAGGTTTTTATTTTTAATCTCAAATGCTTGCTTTGTGTTGCGGACTTGTCACGCACCCTCCCCTGCACCCCACACGCCCTCCTGGGCTCACCAGTCGCCATCTCTGGCATGCTGTTTCTTCCCTCTGGAGTCTGCTGCCTCCTCCCTTCCCAGCGAAAGTGAATTCTCTCCAGGCACAGTGACACCTGGCAGTGAAAGAAGAAATAATCAGGTGCAGCTGAGAAATATTCCCCAGTGATATTTGCAGCACTAAAATTTCAGCCTTGTGTCAGGAAGAGGAATGAATGGACTCCTGACAGAAAGAAGTTTCTCTTTCCAATCTGAAAAAATATAAATAGAGAGTATACAAAACAGGGTGGGGAAAAACATTAAATATTAAAGCTTTCTTAATATTATTAGCACAGGAATCACAAAGTCATAGGGTTTAAAAGGATCTTCAGGGGCCATTTAGTTCAATCCTCTGCTGCCAGGCAGGATGGGACCTGAATTCTTTAGACAAGTGTTTGTTCATATCTCATTTTAAATGGCCTCTGGGAAAAAAATGCCACAGCTTCCCTTGGAACCAGTTTCAGTCCATAATAATAGTGATGGAAATGAAGATGGTTTACTCTGAGCTGTCTGACAGCATTACTGTCAATTAATGTGGAACCTACAAGGCAGGACTGGACTGTTCTGCAAATGGGTTTTTCTAAGTTTACTCCTTTTTTTAAACCTCATTTTAGCCATCATTTTACAATCTTGACAGTCCAAAGGCTCTTTCTCTTCCTTGCTGCTAACTCAGTATTCCTGCTATACGTTCAACCAGTTTCTTTTTGTTTGAATTTTGGGGAAGAGGAGAGCAGCTGGCCCCTGTGTGCTCAAGATTATCTTTCATAGGCTAAGACATTGTTATTATGATTTCTGATCTGTCTAAAGTTTGCCCAGATGATATAAGTGGTCTCTGTATGCTCTTTGTTGCATACCAGATACAATTGGCTATATTCAAGGAAATCAAAATAAAAAATTAAGACAAAGCAACTCATGACCTTGCCACATGAATGACTTAAACATTTTATCTTTAGGGGCTTCCATATATATATGTGTGTGTGTGTGTGTGTGTGTGTGTGTTTGTGTGTGTCTGTGTGTGTGTATTTCTCTCTCTCTGTATATATATATTTGCATAGTTTTCATTAAGTGTAACTTCATGTGCTGTTTTTAAAATTTAACATTGCATGTTAAAGATTTTGTGTTTTCCTTATAATTGCTTTATAAATCACTGCATACATTTCCACACTGAATTTTCCCCTAAATTACATAATCATTCTCTTCTTGTCAGGCATTTAAATAATTTCTGATTTAAAAAAGTAAAATAAAGAAATCTGTGTTAGAGCAAATAGAACTCACTGGCTACCCAAAAAGTTAATAGCCCCACACAGGGGTCCACAGCAGAGAGGTCTCATTGATGCTCAGATCCAAAGTCCTGCTAAAGGGATTGATCCTGTCCTTAAAGCTTTTGAACTCAGACTCACTCAGTGAGAGGCTCAACTGTGGATTGGACTGACTCCCCCAAATCCTCTCTCCCACTGCTCCCCCACACCACACTAGCAACCCAATGGAGGAAGGGGCATATTTTTTTCTGAGAGTAAGTATTATTTACTGTAGTCTCTACCCTTCCTTTGCACACAATTTCTGGCATGCAGTTGAAAAAAACCAAACAGGCTAAATGAAATTATACAAAGAAAACACAAAAAGAAAATAAGAATGTAAAAATAAAAAGAACACCTGAGACCTTAGGGGACAATATCAAATAATTTAATATAAGTATAATAAGAGTTCTAGAAAGAGAGGAGAGAAACAATGGGGCTGAATAATATTTGAAGGATTTCCCAAGATTGATGAAATACAGCAAATCCCAGATCCAAGTAGGAGAAATTCAAAATAAAGTACAGGCAGATTGTAGTCATCTTCCAAAAAACAAAGACAAAAAGTAAAATTATAGATTAGCCTGAAGAAAAGACACATTACTTATAGAATAATGGCAGATTTCGCACTAGAAACAATGTATACAATCTACTTACCTCTGCACACATAGATGTTTAAATCTTGAAAGTATCATTGACCATTTAAAATAAAGTACTAACAACATACTGAGGGATTATAACATGACAAGTGCAAAAGAGTAGGAGAGAGGCTAAACACGATTGTACTATTGAAAGTTTCCTTAATTATTCATAAAGTAATTAAGTATCATTAACTGTGATAGCTAAAGATTTGAATTTTAATCTCCAGATCAATTGCTAAAAGATAATATAAAACACTAAAACTAATAAGAAAATATAATAAAATAAAACCTAATTAATGCCAAAGAAGATAGGTAATTAGGAAAACAGGGGGGCCTACCATATTAATAGTGACACTGAATGCCAATAGACTAAGCATTTCATAGGAAGGCTGAAGAGTCGCCAGTGAGAAGAAAAAGCAATATCCAATATTGGCCATTTATAGAAAACAAATTTTATCAACAAAAGACAGGTGAATACTAGGTGGGCAAGATACACAGTGCAAGCATTAAGCAAAAGAAAGCTTAGTGGTCTGTTTTTACTAATATAAAAAAAATAGTCCCCAAGAGAAAAAGTACTACCGGAGATGAAGAAGGTGACTTGATAGCAATGATGGAAGGGTCAATTTATTAGGAAGACAGAGTGACCTTAACTATGTGTGCATCTAATGTCAGGGCCACATACTGGGAGCAAAACTGACGGAACTAAAGGGAGAAATAGACAAATTTGCCATCACATAGGTTATTAAAAATTCTTGTAAGGTCTGTTGTATTGTATTTTCCTATGCAGACATATCCATGTGGGCACTGGCATGTTGACCAAAATAGACTGGGGTGGAGGTGCTGTGGGAAGGCAGATCCCTGTGTAGGCAGGATCACACCTGTAGGATGAGAGAACAGGAGCTGATAGCACTTTAGTTCCGAGCATTCTGTTGGCCAGCAAGCCTGGAAGGGCCCCAAAGTGTGGATGTGGGCCAACCCCAGCAGCAGGTCATGCCTGGTTAGGACTGGGCCACACAGCAGGAGGTGAGCAGCAGTGAGCTACGAAGCTTCACCTGTTTCTACAGCCACTCCCCATCCCCAGCATCACTACCCGAGGTCCAGCTCCTTCTCCCCCTGGCAGCGAAATACTGTCTTCCATGAAACTGGTCCTTGGTGCCGAAAAGCTTGGGGACTACTGCTCTAAGCCATGTAAGGCCTCTCCCTGCCCCCAGTGATGATGGTTGACTGATGTGACACGATCCAGAAAATATGGGAAAGCTCTGTTTTGTTATTTTGTTCCCTCCTGTCTCTCCCTGACTTTGTCTGTTCCCGCTGCCAGGCCCTAGCTTGTGTTCTGAGCAGAGTACTCTGCAAGGCACCCTGCTGGGGCCAGGAGGGCTGTGGCACCCTGGGGCTGTGCCCTCTGTGACTGTTGCCATGGAGATCCTGGCAATGGCTACAAGGCCTGGAAATGCCATGCGGGGCTGAGCACCCTGCCTGGAGGTGTGGTCTGAGTCCAGGTCCAGCTTCAGTGGCACTGCTCAGGAGTTACTGATATGGCTTTTTAATAGACAAATGGCACCTTTTAAACACAAGGAGTAAGAGCTTGGCATAACTCTTTTTGCTCTAGGTAAAAAAAAAAAAAAGAGTAGAATTTCTGAGCTCAGGAATGTTAAGAGAGATTACAGAGCACTGGAGTCCTTTCTGGTGGAAGGCAGCCTTCAGTCCAAGTTAGCAGGAATGCTGAGCCCGGGGCAAATAATAAAAAAGCTGAAAATGTCCTTGAGGTTAAAATAGACTTGTCAGTAAAAAGGGAAGGGAGATCTAGATGTCCAGACTGAGAGTCAATGAGGGTTCACATCAAAAGGATGCACAGTTCAGCAGAAGACAAATCAGAAGCCATTTCATCCCATACGGCTGAAGCTACAACAGCCTTAAAGTCATGCTCGAAGAGTGAAGAACAACTAGTGATAACAGTATAGAAAGATGTGGGTGAATATACTCATCTCTGGAAAGCATAAAACTACTTTCCTAAGAGGCTGGAGGATGGAAAGAGAGAAAAACTCGATGAACAGAAAAAAAAAAATGGTTGAGGACTCTAAAGCAGCAGTTCTTTAACATTTTGGCATCAAGGTCCCTCTACAATCTTAAACATTATTGAGGACCCCCAAATGCTTTTGTGTATGCTTTTGTGTAGATCTATTGATAGCTATGGTTTTAGAAATTAAACTGGGGAATTTTGAGAAAAATATTCATTGGATTTATCACCATAAGTATATAATTATTCATATTGACTATTATAGACTCATTACATTTTAAAATACATAACATATTTTAACAAAACATTACCAAAATTTCCCCAAACAACAAAATTTGTGAGAATAGAGTTTTTCTACAGAGTTGCAAATTTATTAAAAGTCTGGCTTAATAGAAGAGAGCTGGATCCTTATATCTGCTTTTATATTCAATACACTGCACTATATTGTTTTAGTTCCAATGTACAAAGAAAATCCTGTCTTACACAAATACGTGGTTGGAAAAGGGGGCAGTACGGTAACAGGTTTGTAAGATAATTCTGGGTATTCTTTGTTGCTACTGAAACATGACAATTATCTATCAAAGGGTAGTTGCAATGTGGAATCTGACATCATATCAAGGCATTTTTCATGCTTTATTACATTAAAATTCATTGGTCTGTCTTGCACTTTCAACGGATTCTTCACCTATTGGGTGGATTGATACATGATTTTGTTACGCCATGTTTTGGCCACTTGGAAAATATTAGACCATTGAGTTATTTCAATCTTCCAATTATGGATGTTTTATTATAAAATATCAAAATATTAAATTTGTTAAAAGCACCACTGATTTAATTAGCAAAATTTTTAAATATTGGGAAGTTATCACGCTCATGGTGACAGATCAGTTTTTTAATATTTACTTGAAGAGTTGAATTTTATCATTGACAAAGAACACTGTTGGTTTTCCTACAAGTGACAGGCTCAGTTTATTTCCATGAAAATGTCTGCCAATTCTTAACTCTACATAGTTTGTCAGTTTTTCTTTTAGGAGATAATAGTTTCCGTGAAAAAAAATAGCTAGTTTAGCTTGCAACTCAATCAACGGCACGCATCACACCTGAGTTGAAGCAAAAGTATTTTATGTGTACTTTCCATTGTGTTGTTCAAGATACTACAACAACTAGTATCAAGGGGTCAAGGTTAAACAAAATTAGTTTTCTCCTGCTTCATCAAGCACATTCTTAAGTGAAGCTGGTTTTTTTCTTTTTCTTTCTTTTTTAAGCTGAGATTACAAGGAGAAGAAGAATATAATGACTGCCAGTCTAGTTTAGTGCCTCTGCCTTGATTCACACCACAGTGTCACTAGTTTTCCCAGCACTGTTTGTGCACCATCAGTGTAAACATCAACAGTGACAAAAAGGAAATACTGTGTTAGTACCATCGTGGATAAGGTAATAACAGAATGCTATGAGTTACTTGCCTTTGGAAAGCCAGATCATTGCTCTTGATAACAGCTCTTGAGCTGCAGATGAGAGTTAAGGGCTGGCCGAAGAAATCTCTATGACTTAGGAGAAGAGAATGCAAATTTATTTGAAGTTGATGTTAAATTTGAGATTTTAGAAAAGGGTCCTCAAGGTCTCGGTGATTCAAGTGCAGCATTTGGAAGAGAGGCTTGGGAGAGCCAGGCGATTTGCAGCATTATCAGCCCTCAAGAAAGGAGGTCTATCCGGCTAGGATGATTTGGGTGTTTAGGATTCAGTGTTGCCCTGCATCACCAGATGTCACCAAATATCATCTCCTGGGCTCTAGAGCCCAGTATGATATGGTGCCCACCAACTGTATCCTGATCCAGCTCTTCCTCTACATGCACGAGATGGAATTTACCTCTCTGCTTCAGCTGCTAGCCCTCTTTCTGCATCAGCAAGATTCACAAGATTTGGTGGGACTGCTTTTAGGGGAACACCTGGTCCACATGTTAAAAAATGGAGTCTGCTGGGATGTATTGTGGAGATGCTTTTGGTCATTTAGGTCCCCCTGATCAATCTCTGCTACCTGAAAGTGATGCTGATGTAGGCTTCAGTCCTCAACCACGTACATCATTCAGTGGAAATTTCACTCAGGAAATGGATCCATGGGGGTATTTTAGGAGGGAAGAATCTTTTCTATCTCTTCCTCCTTTACAATCTGTATGACGTCCTGAGATTACTTCCTGCCAGGCATTTTCCTGGTCCTTTCATCATGCATTGGTGCTGAGGGACAGCTGTCCATCAAGGAGTTTCCTTGTGACTCTTGCCCAAGAGCTGAATTTTACCCCTACTACCAAGCAGTGAGTTCCCTAGGGCTGAGTCAGCCTTCAGGAGGGCCTCCTTCTGAAGGTTTGAGTCAGAGCAATAATATCTCTGTCATTCTTCTACATTTATTTTGAATTCTTTTTTGGTTTAACAGCTGTTGTTTAAGTGATTGTACATTTGTTCAAATTGAAGCTTGATAGAATTATAATTCTTATGGTAGTATTTTGTAAGTGGTGTTGATTCATAAAACTAGACTTTTATAAATGAATAATTTCCATTTTATTCTACTCTCTAGGTAGTAGAAGACTTTGATTTGATTAACCAATCAACCACAACATAATAGGCACTTCGCAAAAGCAGCTACACTTATTTAAGATCTTAAAAATCTTTTTTTTTTTTTTTTGCTAAGAACTGTGCTTTTCTGTTGTAATGTTGAAGAAATTGTGAAAGTTATTTGGAATTTATGGAAATAAATTTGCATTGGTTTTTAAAAATAGTAAATAAGTGAGTAAAGTTATATCACAGAATGTCTTTGCATTGCAGAGCTGCAATGTCTTTGCATTTCAGAGGAAAGAGTAAATGTCAACCAGGGGCCGCGGCTCACGCCTGTAAACCTAGCATTCTGGGAGGCTGAGATGAGAGGTCTGCTTGAGGCCAAGAGTTCAAGGCCAGCCTGAGCAACATAGTAAGACCTCCCTCCTCTACAAAAAAATAGAATAATTTAGTTTAGCATGGTGATGCATGCCTATAGTCCTAGATACTTGGGAGGCTACGTCAGGAGCATCCCTTGAACCCGGAAGTTTGAGGTTACAGTGAGCTGTGAAGACGCCTTACACTGTAGCCTGGGCAACAGAGTGAGAAGCTGTCTCAAACAAAAACGAGTAAGTGGTCATGCATTTAAAGAGAGGAACCAGATCACCCATGTGGTCCTTGCTAAAGGGACCTTCAAAAAGCCAGTTCTTTACAGCCACAGCCTATTACCTCCCTATATTTTATGTATGTGGGAAGGTGGGAGAGATTGGGGTATACAACAGGGAGAATCTCTTTGGGGAGGCTGAAGGAGTGCTGTGTTCTCTCCCCTCCCACTTAAACCGAGTGAGGAAGGTCTCACAAGAACTTCTAAAGAGAGTGTGGCCAGGACAACAATGAAGAGGTGATTAAAGCTCCTCTGAAGCGTAGAGCCTCCGGAGGGCAGGAGCAGTAGCAAGGACTACTTTCCCCCCCTTTTTTTAGGAGACAGGGTCTTAGTGTCACCCAGGCTGGAGTGCAGAGGAGGACAATAGCTCACTGCAGCCTCAATCTCTTGAGCTTAAGTGAAGCTTTTGCCCGTGTCATCCTCCTGAGGAGCTTGAGCTGCAGGTGAGCGCCACCACACCTGGCTAATTTTTGTAAACCTCAAACAATCCTCTCACCATGGGCTCCCAAAAGACTACAGGTGTGAGCCACTGCACTGGCCCCAAGGAGTACTTCAAGCTGTGATGGGACAAAGGTGGCCTTTGGGAGAGAAGTGGGGGCTGTGTTGAATTTAAAGCACTCTGCCCAAAAGGTCTGCCTGTGCCAATGAGGTAAATCAAAAGTGAGAATCTTTCCTTCACTGCAACAGTGTAGTGGGAGGTCCCCAAGTGGGAAGTTCTCAAAAAAATGAACCAAAGAGAAAGGCCTAGCATTTAGTTATTTGCCGCCCCACCCCCAAGCTCTAACCCCAGGTTGACGTCAGCCAAGAAAGACTTTTTACCCCTCTACCTTTCTTCTTTTCCTCTGCCTCCATTTAGAGCAAGGAAGGGAGGAAGGAAGTAAAACAAAACAAGAACAGAAAGAGTTCTCTCCCTGCCTCCCAGTCAGGTGTCCAAGCTCAGATCAGACTAAGTTGTTTTAAATTAAATGAGATTGATTCAGATTTCATTAAGCATTTTAATAACCTAGAATAAGACAGTTATTTATTTTTAATACCTTAAAGTGACTGAAAAGGCTGAGGGATCTGCTTCAAATAGCATCCAATTGAGAGACAAAAATGTTAAGGAAAGGAGGATATTTCCATATTTTACCATCCTTGGTGTGGATTATCAAATATACTCATTAGGGCAGTGGCAAATATTTTTGTGTATAGACCTTTATTCTTCTTTAACATAATTTTTTAAAATTAAATGCCCAGATGTGGAAAAATTACTTGAAGTTTCCACATCATGATGGCTTCAGATAAGAAATGCTAAACTGACAACCATCGATTTACCAACACGAACTGCCTCCGGCAACACCCATGAAAGTCAGTTTCATGCTAAATCTCACCGTACTGCTGTCAGCCTCGTAAGACAACAAATATCCTGAGTCAGGGTTATAACAATCTGGTGTAGAAAGTAGAACAGGACTCCGAATCCCTAGTTTTCTCTTTGTACTAATGACTAGTTTATATATTCAGAAAAAATTATAAAAATTCACGTGGCTTTTCTTTTGCAAACACAAAAATATGATTGTAGAGTGTATATTTGTATTAATTCTATTGTGAGTATCTCCCCATATCAATACACAAAGATCTGCTTTATTTTGTTCGTGGATATCCCAATTTCTTTAAATTAAAAACAGTAAGTTAAAAACATAATATTAGGGAGAAGTCATGTTAAATTTCTCATATTCATTAATTGATTTTTACAGGCACTGTAGTCTTTGTTTCTTTCTCCCTCTTCCCATTCTTTTTTAATGATTGCATCTTATAGTGTACATTACTTTCGGAGTATTGTGCTGTACTGTTGAGCATTTACTCATTTAATACACAGGTATAATCTACACAGGCGTGAATGACACAAACAATGCATTTGGCCTCAGAGTTTCCATCCTGATGGATGTCTCTCACTTTCTCCTTTGTCTTCTAAAGGTAAACTGAATACTTAAGCTCAAAATGCTTATCAGATTCTATGTGGTTTGCTAAAGACTGGTCACTAATTAATGGTGATCTTTCTAGTAGCCAATAAAAAGTGGGAAATATGACCAGATACATATGTTATAGTTGCTAAGAAAATGCACAGCTAATCCCAATTCTGGGGATGGAAAGAATTTTTCTTTAAAGATTGTGTTGTTATTTAATTAATTAACTTATTTCTAAAATTTCAAATTAATATAAGGGTATAGACAATAAGGATACATTGTTTGCGTTTGTTAGGTAAAGTCCAAGTTGTAGTTGTATCCTTCACACAGGAAGTGTTCCAAATACCCATACACTACCTGTTAGGTGAGAACTTACTAAGGCCCCTCTCCCCCTTCTTGAATTCATTTTGCTGAATTGTGTTTTTCTATCCTGTGGGCCTATAGGATGGAGAGACTTTTTCCTGTGCATCTTCATTAATGAGATACCTTATGATGTGGAGAAGTATGTTCTCAACATTATCTTGACAGCACAAATTGGATTTCATAGCATTGTTCTTCATGTAGGCCAAGGATCTAATGCCAAATGCAATTCAGAGAAGAGAATTCTCTCAGGAGTGCAAAGCTTCTTGACCAGGCATACAGCTTTCTTACTTAACCCAATGATATCATTTAGAGGGTCTAGAGTATAGCTTTCAGACAGTAGAGAATATATGGAATAGATATCTTTTATGGAATTTTCCACCAATAACATAGTATGTAACATAACTCCTTATGAAAATAGAGCAGCAAGGAGTTTGAGAGTGTGCTTCATGATAGGTGCAGATATCCCATGCCACTTATTTACAGTATATATGGATACTTTAATAAGCTCTATATGTGGTAAACATCATGCTAAAAACTGGGTGTAGAGAGCTGACTCCAATATATCCCTATCCTACAATGGTCACTTTCTCAAAGCAAACCACAAGACTTGCATGCAAACAACTCTAGGAAGAGATACCAAATGCCAAGGAAGGACCATAAAAAAGAGTCTATGTAAAGTACAATTCCTTTGTTCAATAAATATTTATTGAGAACTTAGTATTTTCCAGGTACTATGCTAAGTTTTGATGGTATAGAGTGTCTTATAGAAAGTACGTTACCAATAAAATTTCAGAAAATAAAAAATTGCTATATAAAGAACACTAAAAAGTATTAAGTACTCTATAGTAAATGTAATGAAAGGTGTGAAAGATCTTCACAAACATTGCAAAGAGAAATTTGAAAAGACATAAATAAGCAGAAAAATATACTATGCTCATGGATTAGAAGACTTAATATTATTATGGTGTTATACTCTGTATTCTCAATGCAAATTAAACTGTAGGTTTAATGCAATTCTAATAAGAATTAAATTAGAAACTTTTTAATGACAATCGATAAACTTATTATAAAATGTCTATAAAAATACAACAGACCTAGAAGAGCTATAGTAGGCAGAAGTGATTCCTCAAAATATTCATACCTTAATCTCTGGAACCTGTGAATATGTTATGTTACATGGCAAAAGGACTTTGCAGGTGTAATTAAGGTTGTGGACTTTAAACTAAGGAGATTATTTTCATTTACCTGGATAGGCCCATTATAATCATGTGGGCCCTTAAAAGCAGAGCACTTTCTTTGACTGGAGACATAAGACATACAGCAAGGAAGTCAGAGAAATTTGAAGCAGTCTAAGGACTCAGTGTGCCATTGCTTCTTAGTTGGTGGAGGCAGCAACATGACAATGAATACAGGTGGCCTTAGAGCTGCCAGAGGATAGCCAGTAAGTAAATGGGGAACTCAGCCTTATAGCTGCAAAGAACTGAATTCAGTCAACAGCTTCAATGATGTTAAAAGAAGATTCTCCCTGAGAGGCTTCAAATAAAAGACCAGGATAGCTGATATTTTGGTTTTAGTCTTATGAGACCCAGAGTAGAGAAACCAGCTGAGCCCATCCAGACCTCTTATGCACAGAACTGTGAGAAAATAAATTTGTGCTGTTTTATGCAGTTAAGTTGGTAGTAGATTGTTACAGCAGCCATAGAAAACTAGTGCCATACTGAAGGCAATCTTCAGCACAAAATGGGAGTAAGTTATGTTCTTTGTTTCTATGGGTCATTTCTCCTTCCACCATGTAGCTCTAGATCAGTGTTTTTCAACCTTTTTTTTTTTTTTTTTTTTTTTTTTTTTTTTTAATCTCATGGCACACTTGAACCTATAGTTAAACTTTTATGGCACAACAAATCATGTTGATCAAAAAAAAACAAAAAACAAAAAACACTAAAATAGCCTTACCGTGCTTTGAACTACTTTTGAAAATAATTTAATTAATGATCTTTACAAATTTTCATGGTATACCTAAGATCCTCTTACAGCACATGATTGAAAATCAGTGCCCTAGACGAAAGACTGGCTTCTGAGGCCATGTTGGCACCATATGACCCTCTCTCTCTATCTCATAGGCTCTTCATGACTTCTCTGCCTTTGGGTTCCTGCACGCAAATCTCCTTCCTCTCATTTCTCCTCCTGGGTGGACGGCCATAGTGACTGCCGCAAACTGCTTTCTTTAGTTCCTATTCTGATTAGTTAAAATACAGGTATTGTTTTGACTCTTAATTTTTTTCATTCATATTCTTTCCTCTACAACCTTGCTTTCCTATTTTTTTGTTTCTTATTGGTCAATTTCTGAAAAAAATAATTTTTTTTTGAGTCATATTCTCACTCTGTTGCCTGAGTTAGACTCTATGGCATCAGCCTACTTCACAGTAACCTCAAACTCCTGGGTTCAAGCGATCCTCCTACCTCAGCCTCCCAAGTATCTGGGACAACAGATGCCCACCACAACATCTGGTTAATTTTTCTATTTGTAGTAGAGACAAGGTCTCTCTCTTGCTCAGGTTGGTCTCAAATTTGTAAGCTCAAGTGATCCTCCTACCTTGGCCTCCCAGAGTGGTAGTGGAAACAATGTTCTCATTTACAGATGAGGAAACTGAGTTAGGAAAGGTTAAATCACTTTACTTTAAACAATCAATTGGTAGCAGAACTTGGATTTGACTCAGGCAGTCTAAGCCAGAATTTGTGCTTTTAATTTTGAAAGACAAGCTGTTTTTTTTTTTTGGCAGTTTTTGGCCGGGGCTGCCTTTGAACCTGCCACCTCCAGTATATGGGGCTGGTGCCCTACTCCTTTGAGCCATAGGCACCACCCTGAAAGACAAGTTTTTAAATTTTGAAAATTAATGTTTACACTGCCCCCAATTTATGTTTAATTTATATAAAATGGCCCTTGTCACATACACTTGAAGAAGTAGGCTATTTGTTACATGCCACTTAACCAACGTTTTATTTTTCCAACAATTACCTGCACCTGATAGGACAATTCTTTACAACAGAGAGTGGATTTCTTTTAAAATATTAAAATCTGAAGACTTGCACTGAACTCTCTCCCAATTCATGCTTCCTGGAGTCCTCTGAAATTTTCCAAATGTTACTCAGGTGAGCATTAACCAGCAGCATTGGCAGCGCCCGGGGGAGGAGTGCAGCAGGTGTTAGAGGGTGTCCACATGGGTCACACACAGAGTCTACTGCAGTGGGCGAGAGCACAATGATTATTTAGAGGTCAAACAAAATAATTTTTCCCAGTGTACAAGATTTTCTTTGTGCCAGGCATTGGCTAGAGCTTCATTCTACAAATGTTTCTATTGCAGTTAAGAGTGCTGGTTGTAATAACAGGTAATCCTAATAATATTGACTTAAAAAAATAAGGATTTCTTTTTCCTTTGCAGCCTAAGAGTGAACATTACCATCAGGGCATAGGCTCTTCATGACTTCTCTGCCATCCTTAGTATGTTGGCTTCATCCTCAATTATCTCACCATGGTCCCCTACTGTCTGTTGTATCCTAGGCCTTATCCATGGTTCAGGAAGGAAGAAGTAAGAAATGAAGTGTTGGCACCAACAGACTTCCACTCTGACTTCACAGGACATAATGATGTCACATGCCTACCTCTAGCTGCAGAAGAAGCTGAGAAATCTAGCTTTTGGTTTTTATAACTTCCACAAGAGATGGGCAGAAGGTAATGAGGCTGGGAATGGAAGTTGGGCCGGTTCTCCTGCAGTATCTGCTATAAAGTCTTTATTTTTCAGCATTATTTTCTGAAGAGTTATTAAGTGACAACTAAGGGCGTACTAGTGTCTTCAAGGAGGAACAAGACAATTTAGAGGGCTTTGGGAGCTTGCCACCTAGGGGAAGTAGACCAATAACTCAACCTCTACTCAGTGTGACAAAGGCTATGAGAAAGGATGGCTTTCCTATGCTGTCCTGTATGATAGGCGACACTGGGGATAAATTTGGTCAGCCTCAGAGAAGGTGGTTGGTTGAGACATGTTGGGAACAAGGTGTCCAGGTATCTAATGTGATTGTAGATGAGAAATAGGAATTGAAGTTAAGTCCCGGAGAATGATGAGTGGTTAGATACTGAATATGATTTTGGACACGTGGAGTCTGGAGTGCTCCTGTGGAACATTTGGGAGGAGCTGTCCAGTACGCAGCTGCAAGAATAATGATTAGCACTAACTTGGCCCTCTCTGTGTGCCAAGCTCTTTGTATGGACAAACTCTCTTAACTTTCACATCGCAACTTGTGCCCTATTACAATCAACCCCATTTCACAGAAGAGAAAACAGGCTTATGAAGGTTAACTCATCTAAGGTCACACAGTTAGTGAACGGTGGCACTCAGATTTAAGCCATTTATTCAATTCATGTATATTTACTGAGCATCTATGATGAGCCCAGCACTAAGTGCAGGGCTCACAGTGGTGCAAGAAAGACATTGTCCTTACCATCATGGAGTTTTCGTTTTATTGTAAAGAAACAAACCGCAATGTTACACAGTAAGTAAATGTGATTATAACGTATACAATAAAAAGTTATTTTTACAATATATAACTATTTTATAAGTAATATACAGTAATGATGTAATATATATAAGAATAATCATTTAATTTTAGTAGTGATACCATTTCCACTATACAGTACTGCCTCCTGGTAGAACGGGAATCCAGAGTGAGCAGAGCTGGGGTGGGGAGGTCAAGAGCCAATTCAAGTGTGGGTAGGTGACGCTGCTGCTGATGCGACTATGGAGTGGGCTCCTGCTAGAGCCAAGTTTCTAGAAGGGAAACCTGGCTATTGGGGCTGGCTGTGACTAGTGCTTTATCAAGAGTGATTAGAGGTAAGTAAAAGTGTACTTGACACAACCGAGCTGCAGTGGATCCAGGGTGGTGACCTGCCCAAGGCTTAATTCCAGGGTCAGATAGCACTGAGTATTGGCGGAACTGGGACTAAGCTCAAATCTTTCATTCTGTAAGTTTGGCATATAGTTGGAGATGTGCTGGGTGGGCCTGCGTTGGCCTTCAGCCACTTCTTGTGGTCAGAGACAGGAATTCATCTGGGAGACTCTGTTTTGTTAATTGCCAGGGACTGGATCTCAGTTTAGATTTCAGAAATCCAGGCCCTTAGTTAGAGTCACACAGAGAAAGGTCATGTATTTCAGTGAATACTGTAAACTTAGAGAGGGACTTTTATTACACAGGGATGGGGCATATTCTCGGGCTGAAGAAAAGAAATAATTCAAGAAATAACTCAATTATTGCACATCCAGAGAAGATAATTATAAAGGCCTATGCTCATAACACTATGTGTTCCTTTGTGTTCAGTGATCAGATTTACTCAGGAAGTGAAGCAGGAACTGAATTCATTTAAATTATATGATGATCTTTCTGTAAAAAGAGAAGAAAGCAGAAGAATGAAAGAAAAATAAAGGAAAATGGCTGATTTGATGAGGAGAAGAAAGACTTTTTTTTTTTTAGGGTAATGCCTGAAGTCTTAGTCCACAGTCTGATGGCTATGAAAGGACAAAAGATCTTAGGGGCCAATTAAATCTATCTGAGATTGGCGGGAGAAGCACATCCATATAACTGCTCCTACCAATGAAGGGATTTCTATACAATTGCTCTAAGATCAGATAGGGTAACCGATCTCAGGGAGGAGCTGAACAATTGGGTAAGCACTCCATGAGGACTCATACAGCCATGTGCAATATTTGGACAGATGTGAATGAAGAAGCCTGATGAGCTGGGATAAAATACTGAAGGCGTTGAGTCATAAATTGGAAAATGGTACAGTTATCACAGACAGGGAAGCAGGAGTTGCCTGTGCTTTGAGGAAACCTGCCAGGGAAATTTATGGAATTAGGATCTCCCCTGAGAGAATGTCTAGGGCAAATAAGACATACTACTAGAGATCTGGGCAAGATAAAAATAAATGGAGGTCAGTCTTCAGTTGGATATTGATCTGATGAGATGATGAGAGTGGGATTAAATAACTCAGGGAAGTCAAGGTAAACAAGATTTGTGTGAAAATTGTATGCTTTGGAAAACTGCTCATTCCTTGACGTGGTGTCAGATACTCTGGAGAATCCCCAAAGAAAAAAATCTACAGGAATAAGTTAGAAAGACAAACATCTGGTCCAGGAAAACAATAGGAAAGCAAATAGAAGGGAAGTAGCATTCCAGCCAGCAGTTTTCCTCCTGCTCTCAGTAGGGACTGATAGGGATGGACTAGGAAGCAGCTGACACTGCTGAGATCTCACCTGAGAATTCAGATGGGGAGAGAAGGACACTGAGCACTGGAAGCCTATCACACCTGCTGTGGTTTGAATGTTTGTCCCTCCCAAACTCACATTGAAACTTAACCCCCAAATAGCAGTATTGAGAGGTGGGGTCTTTATGAGGCGCTTGGGCTGTGAGAATTCTGCCTTCATGAATGGGCTTCCTCTATTCATGGATGAATGGATCATTAACTAGGTATCATGTGAGTAGAAAATTGGTGGCTTTAGAAGAATGGGAAGAGAGACCCAAGCTGGCACATTCAGTCCCTTCATCTGTAATGTCTGTGCTGCCTCTGAATTCTGCAGAGAGTTCCCACCGGAAGAAGACCCTCATCAGAATTAACCCCTCTACCTCAGACTTTCCAGCCACCCAGAATGGTAAGAGATAAATTCTGCTTTTAATATATTACCCCATTGTGCCAATGAGGTTGTTGAAATAAACAGAGAATCAGCAAGGGGAGTTCGCTACCGTCAGTTTCGTTTGACATAAAGTTTAAGGCAAGCAGGGCATGGAAGAGCATTATAACTAAAAAATAGGACAGGCCCCAGATGTGCCTGGACGGGAGCCTGTTGGCAAGGGAATCTGGAGGGAGACTAAGCAAAAGTGGAGCATCTTTATGTGTTTGCTTTGTGGACGAATTGAGCTTTCAGGCTGGTTTCAGGTTGGTCCTGAGTTGGAACCCAGGACAAAAAGATTGAGAAGCTACCAGTCGGTGATCAAGTCCTAAGTGTTCTGGACTAGTTTCTGCATAAATTATGGGTCAGAATTCTATTGATGTTTATTATCTGGTCATTGTTCATTTGTATACTCATTTTTCTCAAGCGTGAATCTGCTCCAGAGAGCAGGTTGCATGGACCTGTGCATTTTCACAGCAGGAATCCTGTGGCATGAATTGTAAATGGCTGATCACACACACACACACACACACACACACAAACACACACACAAAGTAGAAGTGATGCCTTTTTCCAAGAACTCATTCTCAATACATCCCTGGGGTGCCAGGGGCAAACATTTTAGAGGGAATGGAAAAGATGAAGTTTTGAATATGCAAGAAGAGAAAATGAGTCACCTCCAGTCACTGGTGTTTGGGGAAGTGTCCAGAAGGACAGTAATGTTAGATTCATTAGATTCATTTTTTCTCCCTTAGTCAAATACAGTGTCCTAATTAACCTCTCTCTGTGTGATTTTGCCCATTTGACTGTAGGATCGCAAATTGTGGATTCTGGACAAGTGCTGTAGAATAATTCTCATTTAAGCAAGCCTAATACCAAGAGGTCTGTCTTTCTCACCCTCCTTCCTCCTTCCCTTCCTTCCTTTCTTTTTGCCCTAGCTACCTTAACCTCAGAAGATATTGAGGTTGTGCTTTGGATTTTTCATTAAAATAATAAAGATTAGATCAAACACTGACTTTTGAGAATGCCATTGTGGATAGGATAATTTCTCTAGAGTGGAGACTTTGCTCGTGTTTCTAGATTTTGGGATACGTGACTGTTGGTGAGATATTCATACTCAATTAGTCCTTAGGATTCTTTAGAGCCCAGGTACATGAAAGATTTGTATTCTGAAACCAGGCAAGGTGGCACATGTGTGTAGTACTCAGGAGGCTGAGGCAGGAGAATCACTTGAGCCCAAAAGTTTAAGACCAGTTTGGGTAACCTAGCCAGACCCTTCTCTAAAATAAAATTTAAAAATGTGCTTCTGGTTTTGTAATAAAGCTTTGAAGTCTGACAGGAGCTACTCCCGTTCCAGTGGACAATGACCCTCTGACTGAGATTAAGCTGAAAAATAACCCTAGGAAATTTGATTTGGAGATTTTAATTCTTTTGAATTTTTATGAAGAATTTTTTTATTTATGTTCTTTGGACTTTAATTTCATTTGGAAAATGTAATAACGGAGAATGGTTACATCCAAATTGGAACATTATTATGCTGTTGATATTATATTATAAAGTATTATTATATTGTCATTTGATTTTATAACTCTTGGTATTCTACAGTAGAAACATGGGAAAATAATTTGCTGTCCTTACCTATTTCAATGTCTTTTCAGGTAAAAACTAAACTGTCATGGAGCAGTCCTGGAAGACTATACAGAGAGGCACGGTTTGATGTTGGGGGAGTATTTTTGTGCAGGTAACAGCAGAATGAACCTCAGGTTTCCTTAAGTTGTGGAGAGACGGGGAAAGGGACCGCACTAACAGTTCTTAGTTTGGAAATGTTTACCCCGGAACTAGCAAAATTTGAGAATGCTACCTTTTAAAGTTCTGTTTCGGGAACACTGCATTTTGTCGAGAATATAAGTTCTTCCAAAACCAATCAGTCACAATGCTTAGGCTAGGATCCTCCAGAAGCAGGCCCTGAAACAAGGATTTGGGTGCAAGTGATTTACTTGGGTGATGGTTCTAGGAATCAGGTGAGGGAGTGTGGAAGTGACCTTCCTTCTTTCCTTTCTCCTTTTTCTTTCATTGAATTTTTTAACTCCAGAATTTCTATTTGGTTATTTTTAATTATTTTTGTCTCTACTGATACTCCGTTCAGTGAGACATTATTTTTATACTTTCCTTTATTTCATTTCGTTCTTTGAACATATTTTTAAAAGCAGATTTAAAATCTTCATTTGCTAAGTACTGCGTCTGGGTTTCCTCAGGAATGTTTTCTTAAATTAACTTTAAAGTTTTATTTTCCTACAGGATCATACTTTCATCATCTTGCATATGCTGTAATGTTTTTGTTGTTGTTGACACTGGATGTTTTAAATTTGTATGTCAGTTCTGGAAATCAGATTCCCCCTTCTTTCCCTGTGTTTGTAGTTGTTGTGTTATTGTGAAAGCTATTTGTTTAGTGACTTTCCTGAATTAATTAGGCAAAGTCAGTATTCTGTTGTATGTGACCACTGAAGTGTCTGTTCAGTTATCTTAGAGGTTAGCTAATGATTTCACACAGACATCCTTCAATACTTTGAGCTAGTCAGTGTCCAGTTTTGCAGAGAGCCTCTGCATGCATCCCCGGGCCTCTGCATGCATCTTGGGACCTCTGCATGCATCCTGGGGTCTCCGCATGCAGCCCAGGGCCTCTGCATGCATCTTGGGGTTTCTGCATGCATCCTGGGGCCTCGGCACACATCTCAGGGCCTCTGCATGCATCCTGGGGCCTCTGCATGCATCCCAGGGCCTCTGCACGTATCCTGGGGTTTCTGCATGCATCCTGGGGCCTCTGCATGCATCTCAGGGCCTCTACATGCATCCTGGGGCCTCCGCATGCATCCCAGGGCCTATGCACACATCCTGGGGCCTCTGCATGCATCCCGGGGCCTCCACATGAATGCCAGGGCCTCTGCATGCATCCCGGGGCCTCTACATGCATCCTGGGGCCTCCACATGCATCCCAGGGCCTCTGCATGCATCCTGGCACCTCTGCATGCATACAGGGGCATGCGTGCTTTTCGTGCTCAAGCAGGCAGTTGACCACCTTGACTTAGTCTTTATTTCATGCTTGAACTAAACTTCAAGGTAAGCCAGAGGTAAAAGTCTGGGGCCTTCTCAGGGTTTTTTCCTGGCCGTGTAACTAGTCCTGGGCATGTGCATAGTCCTGCATATATGAATTGCCATCTAGATTTTCAGGACTACATCTGAGCTTTTCAAAGCTCCTTAAGCATTTTGCATTTCTTTTTAAGTTTCTTGGTTAGTTTGTTGATTACTCCAATGCTATTCCCACCTTAAGCGGCTGTGATATGAAACAATTGCTGCTGATTGTTTTTGACAAAAGTCCTCAAGAGAAAAGGGTTTTCACACCGAATGATCTCTGAGTTAGGTCCCATAAAGACCTGTTAGTGAGAGTTTCTAGGGAACTGCCAGAGAGGTCAAATCATGACAGTTCTCTGGAGTGGAGACTTTGGGGAGCTTCCTGCCTGCAGCTCTCTCCAGTGAACGCCAGGCTGCTGGCTTTCACTGTGACTACAGACTGTTGGTATTCAAGGCTACTGTGGAGCTAGGAGAGCAGGATAAAAATAGGGTGAGTTAAATACTGTAAAGTTGGCTGTCCTTCCTGAGATTCAGCTTTTTTTTCTCAAATGAACACATCTTAGATTGCTGTGTGCCTTTGGTTAATTTCCAGAGTTCTGAAAAAGTTGCTTTTTACCATTTACTAGTGTTCTTGCTGCTTTAAGGAGAAGCGGATCTTCAGAGGTTCTTATTCCACCATTTCCACTGGCATCCCTCTACATACGGGGGTCTTGATTCTGCTTCTGCAGTGTTTGCTGGAATGTATGTGCTAGTATCTCTTCCTCAAACCCTTTGTCACAAGTGTGCCAGGGTTGTTTTTGCAATTCCTGGACCATGTGGCTAAACCCTTAGCCACTGCCCAAGAATCAGGGTAGATTTATCCCTCTCTCCAAATCTCTGTCCAAGCAAGGTGGATAATCAAATGTGCTACTTAAAGTTTTGTGCAGAGCAGGATCCATGAATACTTTGCACTAACCCTTCCGAGGGAGTTAGCAGTATTTCTTTCTGGCTTGTGCTGGAATGGTGTATACACCATTTGTAAATCCATCAGTTAATCTTCGTCAGTCCAGTGGTCACAGGAAACCTCTATGAGGCTGTAGGTATGAACTAAGCATAAATGTCAGTGCAGCAAGGGAGGTTACTGTGGGCGTCTGGGCAAACACACCTTGTGCCTTCAGGACCTAGTTGAGCCTGAGCTTGGATTAATCACTTTCATTTGAAGATGGAGTGCTGCTGTGTACACCCAGGTTGATGGCGGGTGGTTCGGATAATGATGGGAAGTGAATGGTGTGTCGGTTAGACAACATGATCATCTGATATCTCCTGCTTAGACGTTCAGTCTGTACCAGGGTGTAGGGGTGAACCAAAAGCTATTTCCCCAAATTAGAATGTTTATTGACTGAAGAAGGCATGGAAGTATTCCAAATTCTATGAGTATGCCGTTAAATTCTCCTATCGGCATTTAGCAGAAGTTCCACTAAGTGTCCCTATTTATTGTAGCACTTTGGGTACCCTTATAACTGCTGGACCAGGAGGCCCAATGCAGAAGAGTTTGCACTGTAGCCTGGACTTACTATATGGCCTTTTCTGGTTCTAGACCCTGATAATATCGGCAACTTTATGTGTTATTTGATAAATGGGACACACTATACATTGCTTCTAAAATACAAAGAGGCCCAACAATTGTTGTGCCTCCTCAATAGTGGGTTGCACAAAGTATAACAATTCACCTTTCACTTTAAGGTAAATATGCCACCATGCTCCAGGCCACTGCACTCCAAGGGACACACTGAAGAAACACGCCCCTAGCTCGGCGGGGTCCTCTGACATGCCTGTGTCTTACTTACAAACTTCCTGAATAGAAAAAAACACTTCTTATTTTCTAGGTTCAGTTGGCAAGGCATCATCAATGTAGAGGACCACTGTGACACTCTAGGATGTCAGGATGATGAAGGTCCCTCCACCTAGATGATGATCAGGGGAGCTGACCCAGAGTGTGTCCTGCTGTGCACCCTGCACATGGGTACCAGTGCGCTATCTCTTCTCAACCGCTTTTAAAATCTAAATCTACGAATGGATTATTTTGAATAGGTAATAGGTATAGAGCAAAAATTAAACACAGACAAACGTATTTGTAGTTAAAAGTCGGTTTTTCTGCTACTCTATCCCCGAGTCACTCAGTTCTCCTTCCTAGGGATGATCATTATTTTCAATTTCTTGTCTATAAAGAAAAAATATATGCATATACATTCACACAGATACATGCAGATACATGTATATATGAATACACACATATACATACTCTTCTCTATATCACAAATAATGACATATTCTTTAAAATTTTACACTTTATCTTTTATTGAACACCATGGCTTAGAGCTCATTCCACACAACTTCCTGTAAAATTCTTTAGAGTGGCTGAAAAGTATCCTTTTTGTAGCTATGCTTTAGTTTATTTACTCATCTTCCAATTGATTTATATCATTTCCATTTTTGTTTGCCATTAAAAGTAGCGATGGAATGAATATCCTCTGTATATGTCTTTATGAACACACATACTTCTATCTGGAGGGTAAATTCCTACAAGTTCATTCATTTATTTTTAATTTAATTTGAATTCTTATTGAATATGTAAAGTTCTGTACACATAAATGATTGTATCTACGGGGTAAATTCCTACAAGTTCATTTCTTTATTATGTATTTAATTTCAATTCATATTGCATATCCTTAAAACTTTTTTGTGACATTATGAGGTATGAACAAATAAGTAAAATATAAAGAATAAGATCAGTGAAGTAAGTTCCTTATATATAATACATATGACACATATAAAGTTCCTTATATATGATAAATTACACTTATATTTTCTGTATAGATGACACTATAGATACTACTTCTGTAATATATGCCAAACTGTTTGCCTGTTTCCAATAAAGTTACCTTACCACAAGGTTAATTATGATGTCAACATGGTAAATGTTTATATTAATATGTTAGGCCAATAAAGCGAGTTGCTGAGTGTCTTTTATTAACCCTGCTAGAACTTTTCACCACATTTTCTACTTGCTCTGTGGCCTGGGAGGCTGACCTATACGTGGTCTATACCAGAAAGTGGCAAACTACATGGCCTTCAGGCCAAATATGATGAGGTCAAATCCAGTCACATGCACACAAGGATTGTGTCTGGCTGTTTTGATGTTACGCCAGCAGATCTGAGTTTTTGTGACAGAGCCTATATGGCCCATAGCCTCAACGATTGGTTATCTGATCCTTTACAGTAAGGGTTTGCCAACCCTGGTCCAGGTCACGGCCCCCTTGCCCTCTGGGTTCTGGTTAGGTTTATCACTTAGGAACATGGCAGGAGATTGAAGGGAGGAAGAAAGGAAAGTTAAGATTTTATTAACCTAGTTGCCTTCCTGTGTAGTTGCCACATGGCTGCTCTGTTTCTGGACTGAAAATCTTAGCTCTTCTCTTGAGCCTCTTTCCAATCTGCCCCCTCTGCCTTGAGGTTCTGTTAATCTCATCTCAACCTACCCCTTCAGGCCCAGGGATAGGGGCTTCTTTTCTGTCATTGGCCCCGAACCATCCCCTGTGGTTTCCTACACCTTGCCCATATCTATACAAATAGCCCCTTATTAAACTATCTTTAATTTATCTTAATTTAAGAATACCTGTGTTCCTGCTGGGACTACCATTCGGCAGGTTACAATTTTACATATATATTGTAACCTGAATTTCATGGTAAAAAAGGAAAATGCTGAAAATAATTTCTCCAAAATGGTAACAATGGTTATCTGTGCACAGTGAGATTATCAATGACTTTTATTATATTCTTCCTGCTTTCTGTTGAATTTGTATGATGAAGATATACTATGTTTGGTCTAAAGAAAAAGATGAACAAATAATATAATAAAGAAAAAAAAAAAAAAAAAAAAAAGCCTAGCAACCTTGGTTTTGTGGTTAATTGGGCCAAAACTAGCTGTGTCCTAAAACTCAGTAAGAAAGTTGCCTTTCCAGGAAAGCAGTGTACGGAGCAGAGAGGGCACTGTCTTTAATCCAGCTGGTCTGCTCTGTCACTCAGAGTGTGGTGCTGAGAACAGACAGAAGACCCACACATGCACACGTGTGTGTGTGAGTGTGTGTGTGAGTGTGTGTGTGTGCATGTTTTCAACCAACCACATACAGAATTGGAAAGTCGTGTCAGCCCTTAGCACTTTTGCTTCAGCTGTTGAACATGAAGGCTGCACAGCCCACTGCAGGTGTTCTTGCTGCTGAGGTGGTGCCCGTGCTCAGTAAAGCTGCCCAAGGGCAGAGCAAATGTCTGCTTGGGCTCTAAGGTTCCAGGTCTCCTGTTCTGCTTGCTCAGCCATTGTCTCCAAAGCATGCCTTTCTTTCGTCTGTTTGGATCCTGAGGGACTTGCAACGTTGGCTATGTACTATTTCGAATTCAGCCCTCTCCTAAGACTCTCTGACACCTGGTTTGAGCTCGGATCACCATCCTAGACTCCCAGAACCCCATGCCTGTACTCCTGTCAGGACCCCTTTTGGAGTTCTGATGCCCATTTATACTTGCAGATCTTAGGACCACACTGAGACCACATCTTGACAGGCTTACTTAACTTCAAATCCTGAGGAGCAGTGGTGGAGATCTGTTTCTCTTTGTTTCATGAAGACTAAGAGCTCATGTAAACTGATCTGTGGTGACCAGTGCTGAATATAAGAGGCCTGCATTTGTTAGGCCACAAACAGCTCTATTATGACCTTTTTCCAGGTCAGTGATCTTGATCAAGCTAGAAAGAGCTGAGCTGCCAGGTGTTGAAATGTTCAATTAAAACCAGACGTCAATGTGACAGTATCAATAACAAGCCTTAAATCACATACTGCAATGGTATATAAATAAGAGGCTACACAGGAGAAAGCTCCAGACCCCTCAGTGTTCAATTTCTGAGTCTCAAAGGCAGGAGGGTCAAGTGCATCACAGAGATGTGGGGATCATCTCACTGTCATCCCACTGGGGAGCTATGAACAAAAGACTGCTTGCTTTGTAGGTGCAGTGGTGGGGGGGGGACAGGTGGAAAAGCAGAGGGAAGGGCTACGCATGTACAAGTACAGAACATTGAGTCAGGAGTGTCTTCGAGACCTGCCACATAAAGTGGTCTTGGCAGAGGTGCCCAAGAAAGGCCCTGGGGGAGGGACCCCCGATAAGAAGGCCTTAGAATGGTAAGACCATGGCCTGTCCTAGTCCTTGACTCTAACTTCTCCAAGAGCAAGCCCAAAGTCAAGCAAGGTGGGGGCAACTTTCCTTCATGAGACCTGTCAAGTAAAACTGAAAGGTGGCACATAGGATTTTGGCCTGGAGCCAACTCCTCAAAGTCTGCTTGTCCCACACTGAACAACACCAAGGAAGGACCCTCAAATGACTGCTGCAAGGCTCCACTCCAAAGTGTGATTTTTTAAAATATATTTTTTATTTTTTAAATTTTTAGTTTTTCAATTTCAGAATATTACAGAGGTATAAATGTTTTGGTTACATAAATTGCTTTTGTACAGGTTGAGTCAAAGTTATAAGTGTGCCCATTACCCAGATAGTGTGCATTGTTCCTGTAAGGTGTGAATTTACCCTGTTCCCTCCTTTCCCCTTCCACCTGCTTAATTTCTGATGAATGTTGTTTCTATATGTGTGCGTAAGTAAGTATTGATTGATGAGCTCTAATTTAATAGTGAGCATACATATCTGCTTCTTTTTGCACCAGAAGCAGATCTAGAGAAAAAAATTGAAGTACAGATCGTTTAGTGTGGAAATGAAGAAAAACAGGATTAGGAGAGTAGACAAGTTGGAAATAATACAGCCCCAGGTTAAATACCTTTTCTGTGTTATCTTGTTGTTATTCCCATTTTATGGAAGAGGAAACCAAAGTTGGAGACAGTGGAGTGGTTTCCCCAAGGCCCATAGCTGGCAGGTAGTAAAGTTTTCTCTGATGGCAAAGAGTGTTCTGTGAACTACTATGCTCACTAATTTCTGCCCCCCCCAGTAGAAAATTAAGAGAAAATGCAAATGAAAAGTTAAAATAAATGCAATAAAGTTTTTCTCAATGTAATGTTTTGGTTGAAAGTTGATTCTCATGTTATTTTTGTACAGCAAATGCATTTATCCTCATTACGGTAGCTTTGGAAAGATCATAACAGATAAATATGGTCTGTTGAGTATGTAGCCCCCCCAAGAGAATGCATTTTGTTAAAAGCCTGAGCAGCATAGAGAAAAAAATGCTAAAAAGGACCGTGTTGGACAGATAAAATACTGATGAGGGAGGATCAGAGGCAGAAGAAAATTGAAAGACAGTCAGTGAAAGAAGTGAGGGGGAAATTAGGGCCAGAAGGATATTCATGTATATTTCCAAGAAAAACAAAATGCCATGAATTACTAGGATGGAATATAGCCATGAAAGTGCTCAGTCATAAACCTGTCCAGGAATGAGGATCAGCAAAGACAGAAACCACAGAGGCCCCCAGAAGCGAGCGATGTGGCCTCATGGGGACTGTAACACTCACACATGCTCACTCTAGGATCTTTTGTTGTATGTGAATAAGAGCTTTCATTTGGGCAGATGGGTGGGTTAGATGACATAGCTGAGATCTGTTTCAACTTTAATTCCAATTATGACTTCTTGTAATTTGGCATTTTCAAGAATTTTCTTAAGAGTTTCTGTATTCACCCTTCCCTTTCCTCAGTTAGGTTTCGATGATTCCTTCCCATGACTATCTCATTTTTAAATCCCTCTCACCCCATCTTTTTTTTTTTTTTGAGGTTATGGACGGTTTTTATCATTTAAAAAATAACATTCCATTGTTGCAAGTGATGAAGTACATATAAAATTTATATAAAAGTTATATATATATATATATATATATATATATATATATATATATATATACACACACACACACATATAAAACTTTTAATAATTTCCTGTCAAGTCATTGAGGTATTGACTGCTCAGGGCCATTTATGTTTCTTATTATTTGTGGAACTTCCTGCTCATGTAAAAGACACATTTTTATAAAGTGACAAGAGGAGGAATTTAATTTAGCAAATAATGTTTGAGCACTGGCTGTTTTCTAGCTGAGACAGAAGTGTTAAGGAACCTATCTTAACTCTAGTAAATGGGTTAGAATGCAGCACTAAAAAATTATTATGCTTAGGAAACCAATAAAGGTGAGATACAGAACTAACTGAAAAAGCAAAGAATTGGATTTTTCAAAAAGATTAAGCATTGAAATAGCCATTCCCCACTTTATTCACCCTTACAATTTCTGTTATACTTAACTATTTTATTTTTATAGTTTTACTGATTTACATTGGGAGAGCATCATCATCTTTTCAGAGCTTAGGACATTGAGAAGTTCTTATCTGGCCGTGATGATAAGGCCCAGGGGTTCCTATAACAGTTCTCATCTTAGTTGCAAAGCCCCATATGGTTTGCATGGTGTTGCCACACATATCACTCATTTTAGCACAGAATTATGATGGAAGCAATGCAGGTGCCATCCCTGTTCATACATAATGAATCTGAGTCTCAGAGTCCATGGCTTGCTAGTAGCAAGGGAAGACAGAGTTTTAAGAACAGTCCCCTTCCTTAGGGGCTGACTGTAGTCCAAGGAAAGGACCAAGTACCTGAGAAGTACGCAGTGGTAGAGGGTGTGTCGGGACAAGCTTTAAGACACAGCCAAGGCTTCATAAGGGGAAGATGGTGAGAAGGCCTTGCCAGGTAGGGGCAATCACATTGGGGAGAATTTACAGGGCTTGTTCATGGCATAGCATGTAGCTAGTAGGCATAGATAAGTAAGAATGTGTAAAAAAAAAAAAAAATCAAGGAAAGAAACTAGTAAATAAGCAGCATCACATCTTTTGAAATGACCTGGCCAGAGCCATCTCTGACCAGATACTTGCCTCTCGCTCTTGTTCAGCAGTGTGGGTTAGGAGGGTAGGGTAGGCAGAAGTGGTTGGTGCGAGGCAGGCCAGATCTGTTCTGTGGTGGAGGCAGAGAGCTACCGCCCGAAGCAGACTCTGCAGTCTCTTCTCCATCCTATTTCCATTCTAGTGCTCACCTACCACCCACTCACTCAGTAATTCTTCTGTTCCTTCAACATCTTCCCCATGGTTTTAGAATTTTCTGTGCTTCTTTCTTCTATAAATCTTAATTAGTGACCCTAGATCTTATTGCTCTGAATGGAGCAATAAGGCTACACCCTGAATCAGAACAACTTCCTTGGCCACTCCCAATAAGTCAAAATAAGATATATGTTACAGAGGATCCCTGCGTGTATAGCTTTGCTAATGAACTAACTAAGGAAATAGGCCAGTAGCTCTGTTTTTCCATCTGCTTGCTCATCTACCTAGGCTCACCCATTCATCTATTCATGGAAACGATCTTTGATTCACTGAAACTCATTGAGAAACTATAGTATATCAGAAACACCCTTCTTTCAAGAACTGTACAGTCTAGTATCCCACTCTTGGACACAATGTTGACCACTGGAGACTCCTAGGGATGATACTTGGGTGGCAGGTATTCCCTTAAGACTTAGAGTTTTCCCATCCACTTTCTGTGCTGACCAGTACATAAGACTTGGTGTCTACTTTGATGCCACCCACCTCCCACCTCTCCTCCTTGGACTCACTATCTCTGTCCAAGTCCGGGGCTTGTCCATACCTCAGGCCACTTCCCTCAGTACCTGCTTGGCGTGTAGTTCAGGAGTCAGGTCTTTCTCTCATCTGCTTCGTGCTCCTATGGTTATTCCCACTTCGCCTTGTTTCCAAGTTGTGACCACTACCTGCCTCTGTCATAAGTTACTGTTAACCAAATACAGCTCTCATTATGCCGATAACCACAAAGCCAAAATTTGCAATGTGGTAAACTAAGAGACTTGCTCTTCAATTCTCAAAGTCGGCTGTTAAGCCAAAGAAAATCCTTTTTAAGTCTTTGAAAGGAATCATTAAGAAACGTGAGGCTCAGCTTGGTCATGGGCCCCACTCTTCTTTGAAATAGAATTGAGGAAGCCTTTTGTGGTTTGGTTCCCTTATTTCAGAAAACTTGAACCTTTGAATTACATCAAGGTGTCTGTCTAGAGGAAAATATAATCTCTTTCTTCTGGGTGACCTATCAGGATCAGACATTAATGAACAGAGCCGGACGCTGTTGAAAAGGATTCATGAAAAAGGAACCAATGATAGCTGGGAGCACTTTCAAAGTTTTGCTTCTTTAAAAAGGCTTGTGTATAGATTGCTCCAGTCAGAAAAGCTAACAAATCATCTCCAAGAATGGTTAGGGGAGAACCTTAGAATCTGATAGCAACTCTAGCTGTGAGATTTAACCCTTCCTTGTAGTCCCAGGGTCAAGTAACTCTATCCTCCCTTATATAAAAGAAACTTCCAGGTGGTCCAATGAAGTAATGATGAAATAAACAGGAAAATTGCCAACTTAATTTATTTTGAAAGTCTTTCAATTAACGCTTGCCAAGAGAAAGAAAAGAAATATTATGTTCAAATGGATGAAGACAGGAGCTAGAATTATCCAGCCAGAATGATAAGACTGTTTTTCTCTATGGCTTCTGCCTTTGCCTCTCATTCCTGCACAGGATGCTTTCCACACAACAGCCAGAGTGTTCCTTTTAAAATCTGAGTGCGATCATATTACACCTTTGTACAAAACTCTCTGGAGGTTGCTCCATGTCCCTCAGAGTAAAGTCTCCAAATCTTCATAATGGCCTGCAGATCCCTATCTGGCCTTGTTTCTGGTTTCTCTGTTACCTGATTCCATTTTTTACTTTTAAAAGTCTATTCTCAGCACATTAGTCTTATAGTGTCTTTGAAAACATGTATTAGAACATGCCACTGTTTTGCTCAGAATCCTCCAAAGGCTTCTGAACTTCCCCAGAGTAAAAACTAAAATCCTTGTAGTAAAAATACGAAATCCTTATAGGACAGATAAAATCTTGCTCTTCTGTCCCGAACTCTCTTTCCTCTTTACCCTGCTTAATATTCTTTTCCATAGAACTTATCATCAACTAAAATATCGGATGCATACTTGTTCACGTGCTTATTTTTTGCTGTCTTCTCAGGCAAACATAAAAGCTGTGGTTTTGATACATTGTTGTATCTCCAGTGTTGAGAAACATACCAGGGACCTAGCAAGGGCTCAATAAATATTTAAATCAATAAATACATGTTAATAAATACTTGTGATTGATATATAGTCAGGTTTACCTGGCAGGTAGTTAGATTTTTATTTGGAAGCAGAAACGGCAGGGTAATATTCTTTACACTTTTTTTTTTTTTTAGTTAATTTTATTTTATTTTTTAATGTCTAATTAAGTGTTTTGAAGTAGTGATAATTTTCTTTTCTTCTTGCCTTTAATTCTCTATCTGATTTATATTTTGTCCTTATTACATTGATTAAAATGCCAAAGAACATGAGCTTGGTCCTGATGACAGAGAGCGGCTGTTTTGTCCTAGTTTTTAAGGGGATGCCTCCTGGTTAGTTTCTTGACTTCTACACTGAGGATATTTTACGATGGGTAATTCTTTGTTCTGGGGGCTGTTCTGTGCATTGAAGGATATGAAACAACATCCTTGGCTTCTACCTACCAACTGTGACCACCAAAAATGTCTCTAAGCAGGGCAGCTCCCGTAGCTCAGTGGGTAGGGCACTGGCCACATACACCAAGGCTGATGGGTTTGAACCCAGCCTGGGCCAGCTAAAATCAACAATGACAACTTCAACAAAGAAATAGCCAGGTGTAGTGGCGGGTGCCTGTAGTCCCAGCTACTTGGGAGGCTGAGGCAAGAGAATTGCTTAAGCCCACAAGTTAGAGGTTTCTGTGAGCTATGACACCATGGCACTCTACTGAGGGCAACATAGTGAAACTCTGTCTCCAAAAAAAAAAAAAAAAAGTCTCCAAGCACTGCCCACTGTCCCCTGGGTGTAAGATCATTCAAATTGAGAAGTACAGCTCTGATTGGTCAACGTTAAGTTTATTGTTTTTAAGCCAGATTTTCTTGTGTCAGTGAGAGAGTAATATACTTACTCCTTGTTGGAAGAAAAAAAATAGTATAGACTTTCTGGAAAGCATTTTGTCACTGAGAATAAAAGACTTAAAGAAATGTTTCTCCATTTTGACCCAATTATTTATTCTTTAACAATTCATCCTAAGAAAAGGATCAAAGGTATAGACAAAGATTTATGAATAGGGATGTCTAGTGCTACTTTATTTATGATTGTGAAAGAATTAAAAATAACCTGTCAAATGATAAGAATGGCTTAAGAAATTATAATATATCATAGAATGGGATATCTTTTCCCTTTTGAAGAGTATGGCCTAGAATAAGTCATGTATCTATTATATATGTGCATCTATATCTATCTATCTATCAATATATATATATATGTTGTAGGGTCAACAGATACATAACGTCACACATGTTGCTATTTTAATCCCAACATATTTGCACATGTATATGCATACACACACAGTATGACCTAAGTTGGTAAGCAAACAAACACAAATATAATTTCTAGGATTATATTCTTGTATCAGTTTAGGGACGTAAGGATTTGGGACATTGATGGATAAAACTCATAAAGTAGTGAGACCTCATGGAATCTATGGCTTTTACCAGGCTGGGTCTGTCTACATATCAGTTCTTATCTGTTTAAGTCCTTATCTGTTTGAGTAAGCCCCCTTAACCATGGAATTGGAAGAAGCAGTTAAGATATTGACTTTGTTGTTCATATTACTTCTTTCCTGTAATCCAGCTTGTTGGAATTGAGGCATCTGTTAAAAATGATAAGACAGAATCCATCTGTCTGGCAAATATATACACACACACATATAATTGTTTTTTTCTGAACAACTTTTGCGATAATAAGATGAAATAAAAAATTATAAACAAATACTGTAAGGTGTACACTCAAGTATATATGGCCTTTTTCTAAGAGATTTGTAATAATAGCGTTAGGATGCAGATAGTGAATGCTTTCTTTTTCATATTGAATCACAGAGAAGGTACTTCAGAATGGATCAGACTTAATACAATACCCTTTCCCAGGATAATTTTGCTTTGTGTAACAGCCGTTGACCATATAATACATGCAGTGATAAGAAATTTATCCCTTATCTCAGTCATGCTGTATAATCACACCTATTAGGATTAGTCATAAGCCAGATTAAGATAATGGAAAGGGGTCTTTCACAGTGCAATTCAAAGCTGAGAAGAGGCCGGCTATAATGGCTGATGCCTGTAATCCAAGCACTTTGGGAGGATCACTTAAAGCCAGGAGTTTGAGACCAGCCTGAATAATATAGTGAGACCTCATCTTTACAAAATAATACACAAATAAATAGATAAATAAGCTGGGGATAGTAGCTCACACCTATAGTCCTAGCAACTCAAGAAGTTGAGCCAGAATGATCAGTGGAGCTGAAGAGTTGGAGGTTGCAGTGAGCAGTGAGTGTACCTCTGCTCTCCAGCTTGGGCAGCAGAGCAAGACCCTGTATCAAAAAAAAAAAAAAAAAAAAGAAAAATATTAAAATTGAAGAAGAAAGCTGAGAAGAAATAGAGATTCTCACCGTATAATAATGCACAGACATTGTGCTAAGTGATCATTCTTCATGGGTTAATACACATGATTGCCATGAATAGTGATTTCCAAACACTGTGTATATCAGATTCATTTGGACAGCTTGTTAAAACACAGACTGCTGCTCTCCAGACCTTCTGCTACAGTAGGTCTGGGTTGGGGGCCCAGATTTTGCATTTCTCGTTTCCCAGGTGATGCTGATGCTCCTGGTGTGGGGATGACATGTGAGCACCACTGGCCTTCAACCAAGTTAATCACTGATAGCCGCTGCCCTTCACCCACTGCTTTCTTTCCCCGTTAGCTCCCCTGGGTGGATCAGTAGCTTTCTTGGCCAGGCACAGTGGCTCATAACTGTAATCCTAGCTCTTTGGGAGGCCGAGGAGGGAGGATCCTTTGAGTTTAGGAGTTCAAGACCAGTCTGAGCAAGAGCAAGACCCTGTCTTTACTAAAAATAGAAAAATTAACTGGGCTTTGTGGCAGGTACCTATAGTGCCAGCTATTTGGGAGGCAGGAGGACTGCTAGAACCCAGGAGTTTGAGATTTCTGTGACCTGGTCTGATGCCAGGGCACTCTAGCTTGGGCAACAGAGCGATATTCTGTCTTGAAAAACAAAACAAACAAACAAAAAAACTTTCTCTTAGTATTCAGGTGATAGAAATAAATGGCTGACCACTTGAAGCTGAAGATGGAGAAAAAGAGAAGGGAGGACGCTGGTGAAGATGGTCACGGAGAGAAGGGCCGAAGAGACAAGGATCCAGGGGAAGAGCAAACAGACAGTGAGTTGATGGGGCTAGATTCTTCCCTAGCTTGAAAGGGGGTATACATGGGCTACATGAGTACAGAAAATTGGACACAACCTCGTTCTTCCCACGTACGTGGGCAGGTTGAGCTGAATACAAATCAGTTGGCACTTGCTATTCCAGATTGATTCAATTTAGGCCACAACAGGTGTTTTGAACTCGAAGGAAAAACTGGCACATTTCTCTGGCTACTGTGGGTGTCATTGTTCTCAGTAATAGAATTTATTTTGACTCTTTTTATGGTAAAAGAGTTTTGGGTGAGCCTTGTTTCCTAGAAGGAAGGGCACATGATAAACCAAGTTTATAATTAGCACAGCGTGAGTGTTACAGAACTTTGAAGATCAAATAATATCACTCCCCTGTTTAAAACCCTCCAATGTATCGGTTTTCAACTCAGTCTTCCTGTGAGAATTATCGTCTGGAGGCAGGTTTAAAAATTCCTAATGCTCTGGTCACACCTCATATCAATTCAGAATTTCTGTGTTTGCAACACAAGCATCAGTATTTTGCAAAGGTTCTGGGTGATTCCTGAATAGCCAACAAAGAGAACCATTGCCCTGATGGTTTCTGACTGTACTAGGAGAAAATCAAAATTACATTCCAGAGCTTCCCATGCTTCAGCACCATCTTATGTCTTCCTCATACATTCTTCACCTTCATCATGATCTTGGGCGTCTCCTCTGCTTGCTCATTATAGACGGTATTCCCTCAGCCCTCACCTTTTAATATGTCGAACCTACTAAGCTTTTTTCCTATCTCCTGGGCTTTCCCATGCTATTCTTTGTGCCAGGAAGGCTAGTCCCCCAGCTATTCAGCTGGCTAGCGCTTGCATATCCATTAGGTCTTGGCTTAATCTCTTCTCCATGCCTGAATATCTGTGTAAAAGAATTTTCCCTTTGTTATGATGTCTGACAGCATCATTTGGTCATTGTTCCTGTCCACAGTATTTATCGTGATTTTCAATTATATGTCTATTTACAAGTTTATTTCCTGTCTGTGTTTCCTACTGGAGTGTACACTCCATGAAGCCATCTTTATTGAGTTCACTACTATAACACCAGGACCTAGCACAGTGCCTGGGACACAGAGTGTGTTTGTAACTGTTATGACGTCTTTGTAATTTCATCATGTCTTTCATTTCTTAGTCTATTTCTTTTAATAGATTTTTCTCCTGGTCGTAAATCACATTTTTCTACTTCTTCATATGTCCAATAATTTTTTGATTGAATTATAAGCATTGTAAATTTTATTTTGTTGAATACCAGACTTCATGTACTCTTTAAAGAATGTTAGATGTTGTTCTGGCAAGTAGTTAAATTTCTTGCAGATTAGTTGGAATCTTTGGAAGATTATTTTTAAGCTGTTTTAGGGGTGTCCTAACTTTATTCTAGGTAGTGGTTTCTGAACCTCAACATTATTTATATTTTGGCCAGATACCTCTTTGCTTTGGGAAACTGTGTGTGAATGTTCACTAGCATCTGTGGCCTCTGTTTACCAGCTCCTAGTAGTAACCCCCAGTTGTGATAGCCAAAAATACGGGCAATTATTGTTAATCACTATCCAGTTGAGGACCACTGCTCTAGGGTTCCATTAACCCCATTGCTAAGGCATGGTAGTTCTGGGTTTTCTGTTTAATCCTTGGATATTCAAGAGTGTCTCCACAATGGATACTGGGGAGTCTAACAAGTCCTGGTGCCATGTGAATCTAAGCATTGCTCATCTTTCTGCTCCCCAGTTATTTTTCTTTTCTCAAAAGTTTCTCTGTGTCTGGCCTCATGGGGTTTTACTGTGCATGCCTGACTTAGTATTTAGCCAAAGATGCAACATAATTCTTTGTCTTTTTTGGAGTTCCTTTTCTGGGTAGCTTCCTTGCTGGGTACTTTTCACTGAAAATTCTAGCTTTTTCCACCTTCCAAAATTCTGACATTTGCCTTATCAACTCAGCAAGACTATTTCAGTTCCTTATCCTTATACTAAAGTTTAGAAATTGCCTCCAGGCAGATGGATGGGGTGATCATACGTTATTGTTTATTTATTTGGTTTCTTTCAGAGATTACATTCCTAAACTGCCTTTTTTCCATTATCTGAATATACGTATGTCATATATATTTCTTCTGCTTTTCTAGTTGTTTATTGAAGGATGATAATTCTGTATCTTACCACTCCCTCACCCTGACCAGCACATTCAAATGTTATTTTATTTTATTAAATCATAGCTATATACATTAATGCAATCATGGGGCAATATACACTGGTTTTATATACCATTTGATATATTTTCACCACACTAGTTAACATAGCCTTCCTGGCATTTTCTTAGTTATTGTATCAAGACATTTATATTCTACATTTAGTAAGTTAGTAAGTTTCATATGTACCCTTGTAAGATGCACCGTAGGTGTGATCCCACCAATTACCCTCTCTTCATTCATCCTCCCCTCTCCCCTTCCGTCCCTTTCTCCTTTCCCCGTATTCCTAGGCTATAATTGGGTTATAGCTCTCATATGAAAACTATAAATTAGTTTCATAGTAGGGCTGAGTACATTGGATACTTTTTCTTCCATTCCTGAGATACTTTGCTAAGAAGAATATGTTCCAGCTCCATCCATGTAAACATGAAAGAGGTAAAGTCTCCTTCTTTCTTTAAGGCTGCATAATATTCCATGGTATACATGTACTACAATTTGCTAGTCCATTTGTGGGTCAATGGGCACTTGGGCTTCTTCCATGACTTAGCAATTATGAATTGGACTGCAATAAACATTCTGGTACAGATGTCTTTGTTATATTGTGATTTTTGGTCTTCTGGGTATAAACCTAATAAAGGAATTATAAGATCAAATGGCACACCTACTTTTAGGTCTCTATGTATTCTCCAAACATCCTTCCAGCAGGAACGTATTAGTGTGCATTCCCACCAGCAGTGTAGAATCCACACCAACATCCACACCAACATCTCTGGTTTTGGGATTTTGTTATGTGGGCTACTCTTACTGGGGTTAGGTGATATCTGAAAGTAGTTTTGATTCACATTTCTCTGAGGATTAAGGATGATGAGCTTTTTTTCATGTGTTTGTAGATCGTGCGTCTGTCTTCTTTAGTGAAGTTTCTCTTCAAGTCCCTTGCCCATGCTGAGATGGGATCAGGTGTTCTTTTCTTACTAATACGTTTGAGTTCTCTGTGGAGTCTGGTTATTAGACCTTTATCGGAGGTATAACCTGCAAATATTTTCTCCCATTCTGAGGGCTGTCTGCTTGCTTTACTCACTATGTTCTTGTCTGTGCAGAAGGTTTTTAGTTTGATCAGGTCCCAGTAGTGTATTTTTGATACTGCTTCAATTGCCTGGGGAGTCCTTATAAAATAAAATATTCACCCAGGCCGATTCCTTTAAGAGTTTTCCCTGCACTTTCTTCAAGTATTTTTATAGTTTCATGTCTTAAGTTTAAATCTTTTATCCAGTGAGAGTCTATCTTAGTTAATGGTGAAAGGTGTGGGTCCAATTTCAATCTTCTACAGGTTGCCAGCCAGTT
>CAUYPK010055174.1:0-31428 GCA_963574355.1 Loris lydekkerianus
CATCAACCTTTACCCAACAATTGACTAGACAACCCAAAAATGCTTCTTTTGTCAAAATGAAGTTGTGGTGGCCATTTTTCATAATAGTTCCTCTTGTCATGGGGAGTTTTTGGTTCTTTTACACTCCTGAAGTAGAAACCACTGCTGCTGTTCAGGAGTTCCAGAAGCAGATGAACCAACTTAGGAGTAAGTACAAAGGTCAAGATGAGAAGCTATGGAAAAGGAGCCTAACATTACTGGAAAAACATCTTAATAGCTCCCATCCTCAGCCTCAGCCTGCTGTCTTGCTGCTTACTGCTGCCCGAGATGCTGAAGAGGCACTTAAATGTCTGAGTGAACACATTGCTGATGCGTATTCTTCCTTCCAGAGTGTCCGTGCCATCCGAATTAATGGGGCAGACAAAGCTGCTCAAGACAATGATACTGTCAAACTAGAGATAGATCAGGCACTGAGCAATGGATTCAAAAATGGCCAGAATGTAGCCGTGGTACACCACTTCGAGTCACTGCCCCCAGGCTCTACTCTGATCTTCTATAAATATTGTGACCACAAAAATGCAGCCTTCAAAGATATTGCCTTAGTCCTCACTATCTTACTGGAGGAAGAGACACTTGGAACCAGTCTTGGCCTAAAGGAAATTGAAGAAAAAGTGAGAAATTTCCTCAAAGTCAAGTTCACCAACTCTAATACACCTAATTCCTACAATCATATGGACCCAGACAAACTGAATGGGCTCTGGAGTCGTATTTCTCACTTAGTCCTACCTGTACAACCTGAAAATGCCCTGAAAAGAGGTATCTGCTTATAAGGTGTGAGAAAAAAAATCATGTCTCAAGTTCTGAGAATTTTTCGGACTTTCTAACCAGAGATAGGATTCAGAGCTCTTTTTTAAAAGAACTGGTTTCTTTTTAAAGGAAATTGGGTTCTTTAAACATGGAACATCTAAGTCATTTATTCAACCTAATTGTCTATTACATGAGAGAATTGTTAAGGGTACCTTGGGAATGTAAATTCTATGCCGTTCCATAGATAATAATTTTGATTCTGGGCTGAATCATTATCTATATTATAACCAGTAAGAGGGATTAGGCTCCTTTCTTGTGAACCTTCCCAACTTTTTAACTTAGATTTCTCACAAAGTTTGTTATATTATTATTAAGACAGCTTCCTAAATATAACCGTGGATTTTCCCATTATGTTCCCTTTTACACCTTAGTTGGTGAGTTCCTTAGTCAGCTTCCACTTAACAAAAGTAATGAAAGGTCATGTAGAGGTATGTGTGGACTTCTTTTCTTTTGTTTTTGGAGGGTAGAGAAAAAGAAGCAAGGGAAAAGTAAGAAATTGTGTAATTAGGAGGGTAAGAGGAAGAAAAAAAGTCTGCAAGATGAAATGTTACAGTAAAGCACTGAGATGTAGGTTAGTATTTTTTTTTCTTTGAAGAAATTCTTGGTCCTTGCAAAGATTTTTAAAGCATGTTAATATATTTGTTTGCTTGACTCTTAAGGAAGATAAACGTGACACAGTTTATTTTGGATATATCCTAAAGCTTTTGTTTTAAATTAAGAAATACAGTTTCAGGAATTGGTAAACTATTTGTTATCTAGCTATCCTGGGCTTTTGAAGAAGATTTCATTTTCTAGTTATCTACCTGTTGAGTCTAAATCCTTTAACAACACTCCATAACAGACATTTTTATGTGTATATAAATCTTTAGATTTATTTACTATGCTTAGTGATCAATGTTATTGAGTGCCTCAAGCCAAGATAGTGAACTTTACCACATATGAAGAATGATAAATGTATTTCTATGTTACCATGTATTTTAGTTGTGAGCTTTCTCATCTGCCAACTGCTTTAGTTTTCTTAAAATCTTCTAGAGTCTCCTTTTTTTATTATTTTCCATAAACCTTTAAAATATTGTTTTTAGAATCAGTCATTAACTTCATGATTTAAAGGACCTTCATGATTTACCCTTTGAAGGTCCCACACCTGGTAATAGGAGTGGTCTAATTTCTTACCACTGGGACTCATAAATTTATACCCCTCATTGTAATTTGTTCCTGACTGCAAAGAAGTCAGATTATATTATTTTTTGGAGGATTATAAAACAGTTTTTGAAGAAGCTAATTTTATACCTACATGTTATATAGCAAAATAAATGGTTTTATTAAATATTTCAGTAACCTAAGTAATTTAAAAGTAATAAATATGTCACATATCTTTCAGGAAAAATAATTGTAGCAGCTGATCTATAAATTACTTTAAAAACTATTTTAGTAGTTTAAATAAATTTACTTTCTTGGTTTGTACTCTGTGTTATAAATGTAATGATTTATAAATCTTTTTAAAAAAATTAATCCTTGGTGGCTCCTGTAGCTCAAGCAGCTAAGGCTCCAGCCACATACACCAGAGCTGACCGGTTCAAATCTGGCCCTGGCCTGCCATGCAATGACAACTACAACCTAAAAATAGCCGGGTGTTGTAGCGGGTGCCTGTAGTCCAATCTACTTGGGAGGCTGAGGCAAGAGAATCGCTTAAGCCCAGGAGTTTGAGGTTGCTGTGAGCTTTGATGCCATAGCACTCTACCCAGGATGACAGCTTGAGGCTCTGTCTTAAAAAAAAAAAAAAATTAATTCTTATGTTTTCTTTACACATGAACAATTATGGTGACTTTGGCTAGGAGAAACAAGGCCAAAGAATTGGAACCATTTACAAGTACATTGATTTGAAATGGCATTACCATGATTTTCTATTTTATCCAGGGATTTTGAATTCTTAAAAATATAATTAATTTAGGCTCGGTGCCTGTGGCTCAAGTGGCTAAGGTGCCAGCCACATACACCTGAGCTGGCAGGTTCGAATCCAGCCTGGGCCCACCAAACAACAATGACGGCTACAACCAAAAAATAGCCAGGTGTTGTGGTGGATGCCTGTAGTCCTAGCTACTTGGGAGGCGGAGGCAAGAGACTCACTTGAGCCCAGGAGTTGGAGGTTGCTGTGAGCTGTGATGCGACAGCACTCTACCCAGGACGACAGCTTGAGGCTCTGTCTCAAAAAAAAAAAAAAAAAAAAAATATATATATATATATATATATATATATATAAAACATAAAATTAACTTAATTTAGGTATTGCTGACTTGGCCAAAGAATCTCCACACAGGTTTTCCTCAGTTTTTCTTTTATCACCTCCCAAAGAGCCTTTTTAGATATTTTTTCTAAACATCTCTCCCCCATGAAATTTTAATACCCAACATACAATATATATCAGTTTATGAACTGTATATTTTTTGTGCTTCATAAAAAATTTACTTTTGTCAGTGGTGCCAGTGGCTCAAAGGAGTAGGGCGCCGGCCCTATATGCCAGAGCTGGTGGGTTCAAATCCAGCCTTGGCCAAAAACTGCAAAAAAAAAAAAATCATTTTTGCCCCCCAAAAATAATTTTCATTCCCTACTGAGATTACATGTATATTATTTATTATTCACTTAGTTAGAGGCAGTGTCTCACTTTGTCACCCAGTCTAGAATGCAGTAGCAAAGTCATAATTCACAGCAGACTGGGCTCTAATGATCCTCTCCTCTCAGATTCCCAAGCAGCTGGGACTAGAGGCATTTTATTATCACAAAACCCAGCAGTGTGAGGTGGGAAGTTCCTGAGAGGGTGAGTTTAGTGGCTGAAAAAATTCATCATGAGCATCACAAGACAATCAGTAATAACCCCTGATGAAGGGAAGCCTCTGCAAACTGCTCGCTGAAGCCCCCTCATGTCTTCTTGTGGACAGTCAGGTAATGTCAACACACAAACCAGGTGGGAAGGAGGAAATAGTCGCTCCATAGGGCTCAAATCACTGGGAATCTTCCAGGTAGAGCACAGCCTTTCCTGAGCATTTTCAAATGACTAAGGTGATACACCGTGGCCAGGTGCCTCTTCTGCTCTCATTTATCCTGTATCATCCTGTCACAGCATTAACATACTCCCCTTACTACATACCCCTGGAGAAACCTGCCATTAATATATGCACAATGGTAATCACGGAGTGTTCAAATATTTGTTGAGTAAAAAGCTCAAGCCCTGGGATTACACCTGTGGTGCACCTTACAAGGGTACATGTGAAACTTAGTAAATGTAGAATATAAATGTCATAACGCAACAACTAAGAAAATGCCAGGAAGGCTATGTTAACCATCGTGATGAAAACGTCTATAAAACCAGTGTATGGTGCCCTGTGATCGCATTAATGTACACAGCTATGATTTAATAATTTTTAAAAAAAAGCTCAAGCCCTACCTAATTATGTAAGTTGCATCTTGCTCGGTGTTTTGCTTTTTTTTTTATTTTTTTATTATGTTATTCCTGAGACCTTTCTAAAAGCTTTTGTATTTTGAGTCAGAGTCTCTCACTCTGTCGCCCTGAGTAGAGTACTATAGCATCATAGCTCGTAGCAACCTCAAACTCTTGGACAATCTTCTTCCCTCAGCCTTCATTGTAGCTGGGGCTACAGGAGTGCACCACCACACCCAGCTAGTTTTTTCTATTTTTAGTAGAGACAAGGTCTCACTCTTGCTCAGGCTAGTCTTGAACTCCCAAGCTCCAGCAGTCCATCCACTTCAGTCTCCCAGAGTGCTAGGATTACAGGTGTGAGCCACTGCATCGGGCTTCAAAATCTTTTTATAACTTTCAGCTGGGTTCAGCAATGTTGTAAATAAGAAAGAGGACCAATCTAAAAGGTAGAAAGGAAACTGGTACTTCTCTGGTAGAGTCAATGATCTTTAGAGAGAGGTCCCCATGGGGAAAATAATCAAGGGAAAAGATGGGAGAATCTTGAAGTCTTTTCAGTGATATTTAGCATTTGCATTTTCTTGAAATAGCAAGTTTCCTTACATCTTTGTATATTGCCTAAAAGGGTGTTATAATGAGATAAGAGATCGCTATGAGTATGGAGAGATGATAGATAAGAAAAATATTTGAGAAGTATAATTGACAAGATTTGGTAATTAAATGTAATGTGAAAATACCTTATAAAGGATTCTGCAAGATGCTATACTAACAAAAATCATCTCGTTCTATTTAGCTTATGTATCTTCTCTCCCTATATACTAAGCACAGGGTGATAGACGCAATTCTTTTTTTTTTTTTTTTTTTTTTCTTTTTGTAGTTTTTGGCGGGGCCTGGGTTTGAACCCACCTCAGCATATGAGGCCAGCACCTTACTCCTTTGAGCCACAGACGCCACCCAGTAGACTCAATTCTTAACTCTGCAAGGTCTGTAAGTTGACTTTTTGCAGTATGAAGTAGTCACACATACGTAGTTGAGAATTGATTAAATAAAAACCCTGTTCAACTGGGAAATGAGAAAAAGTAGGCTGAGGTGAGGATTGGAAGAATATAATTCTCAGTCTCCAATATAAGAAAATATGGGAGCCATCAAGGCTGGTTTTCAATGAAGGTTTTCAGTGAAGACCTCAGCAGCGATTCCCTTTATCTCTACCCATTAGCAACTTCCCCTATGTGACTTCAATACCAAGTAGATGAATTCAATGGCTCAATCCAGAGTTTGGAGGATTCCTGAGAAGAATATATGGTTAAGCACAGCTGCCTGGATCACCCCTTTAATAGGAACCATGCGAGTAGGTGTGGGATAGGGCAGTTTCCTGAGGCCAGGCCATGGAGTGGACAGATATGGTGCAGGGACAACCGAATACTTAAAAAGAAGACCTTTTTTTTTCCTTCTTGTTAAAAAAAGATATTTTTATATATAACATAATTCTATATGATTGATTCATTTTGACTTTTAAAAGAAAACAAAGGAGGCCGAGTATGGTGACTCACACCTGTAATCCCAGCACTCTGGGATGCTGAGGAGGGTGGATTGCCTGAGCTCATGGGCTGGAGACCAGCCTGAGCAAGAGCAAGACCTCATCTCTAAAAATAGCTGGGCATTGTGGTGGGCACCTGTAGTCCCAGCTACTTGGGAGGCTGAGGCAAGAGAATTGCCTGAGCCCAAGAGTTTGAGGTTGCTGTGAGCTATGACGCCATGACACTCTACCAAGGCAACAAAGTGAGACTCTGTCTTGAAAAAAAAAGGGGGGTGGGGGTGGAATTTAAAGTAATGGAAATATTTTAAGTTTTAAAATCCAGGTCCTGGTCATGAGTCAACTACAAATGTGATTTCTTCCCATTGTTTCTATTTCTTCTATTCTGAAAAAGAGGGACAGTTATCAAAACTTCAGATCTTCAGTCTACATCAGCTATTGTTAGTTTGTTTAAAGTCCTCAGTAGAACACGGAGCTTTCTTTAGTTTTCATTCTGTTTCTTGGGCAAGTGAGGTGGTGAGTGACCGCGTACCCAATTCAAGCTTGATTTTTAGGGCTTGCCCACTTGGAGAGAATACTATTAGACTAAACTCAGTAATAGAATCTACTCCATTCTATACGGTCTTCTAGCGAGGACATTCACCCGTAGTAGTTACTTACATTTCTGAATGGACACATTTTTTATCTACTCTCAACCTATAATTTAAAATGACTTCCTCTTATTTTGCCTATAACAAAAATGGCAAAGATCTATATAAAAGATCTTTATATGTATTGGAATATGTATTAAGTTGCCCTCCACCTTTTCTATTTCTGCCAACTATTTAGTGAGTGTTTATTGATGCTCTAAACTGTTCTGAGTGATTTACTTGTATTAACTAATTTGATTCTCTCCATAACCCTAAGAGGTGGTACTATTTTCCCAATTTAATAGACAGGAAACTGAAGCAGAGAAGTAAAGACACTCAGAGCCGTGAAGCAGAGATTTGAACCCAGGCAGCCTGGGTTTAGAGCATATATTCTTACCATAGAGATATTCTCTAGAACCCCCATTCTAAATAAAGGAAGAAACAAATTCAGGGTCTCCTGCTGCACTCTCACAACACCCTTCTCACACCAGATGTGTGGACGTTTCCCTCCACACGTCAAGCAAGCCAGCAATTCTGCAGCAGATGCCAGCTGGGTGTCCTCCAAGTCAATTCTGACACCTGCATCAGATTCCATAGGTTGAGAGATCAGCCTCTCAAGTCTGCCCTCCACTTCTGATGCCAATTGAAAGCCCCAGGTTGTTTTACCTGTACTAACCAACTGGTTATAAATCGAGGTTCCCATGACTCCCTCTTCAGTTTGGTTGATTTGCTGAAGCAGCTCACGGAAACACTGTATGTATGATCATCATGCCCTGCATAATGTTTCAGTGTTGCACCACGGAGACTACTGTGGTCCCCTAAGATAGTAAGGTCAGATTTTTATTGTACTTTTTCTATGTTCAGATATGTCTAGATACACAAATGCAGTTGACCCTTGAACAACACAAGTGTGAACTGTACAGGTCTACTTCTACATGGATGTTTTTCAAAATTTTGAAAATTTGGGGGGTGATTAGCAACAGTTTGAAAACATGAACTCATAGGCTAGAAATACCAAAAAATTAAGAAAAAAGTATGTCACGAGTTCAGATGAAAATACTATTTTATCATTTACTGTCCTAAAATACAACCTATTATAAAAGGTTCAAATGTATCAAAACTTAAACAGAGATTGTGCAGGCTGCTATCTGTAGTCCAGAGAAATGTGAATGTAAAGATGCAGTTTTAAATCACAACTGCAGAAAATTGTAGTACACACTGTACCACTGCAATAATGTCATACCCCTTCCTGCTGCTTTTGTCAGTGTTGTCAGTATCTGCTTAAAACACGGTGTGAAATCATCTCTCCATGAGCGGTTTGTCTCTCTGGTACATTTTGTATTCCAGCACACAGTGTCTCTCTCACTTCCTATGTTTTTGTTAATTGTGTTTAATGCAATATCATAAACCTTGAATAATACCAGGGGACCCATATAAAGTTCCACCAGTGATGCTGTAAGTGCTTCCAAGTAGCAAAGCCATGACACTATGAGAAAAAGTTGAATTGCTTCCTATACACTGTAGACTGAAGTCTGCAGTTATAGTTGCTCACCATTTCAGACAGACCACTCAACTCAGAAACAAAATAAACTTTAAAAAATCAATAAATGCACTATAGTACTGTAAATATATTTTCCTTTTGATTTTATTTTATTTATTTTTTTTTTTTTTGAGGCCCTCTCCATCATCCTGTGTTGAGTCCAATGGTGTCATCATAGCTCACAGCAACCTCAAACTCTTGGACTTAAGCAATCCTCTTGCCTCAGCCTCCTGAGCAGCTGGGAATACAGGCATGTGCCAATACACTGGACAGTTTTTCTATTTTAGTAGAGACAGGGTCTCACTGTTGCTCAGGCTGGTCTCAAACTCCTCAGTTCAAGCCATTTGCCCATCTCAGCCTCCCAAAGTGCTAGTATTACAGGTGTGAGCTACTGTGTGCCCAGTCTCCTTGTGACTTTCTTTTTTTTTTGAGACAGAGTCTCACTGTGTCTCCCTCAGTAGAGTGCTGTGACGTCACAGCTCACAGCAACTTCCAACTCTTAGGCTTAAGCGATTCTCTTGCCTCAGTCTCCCAAGTAGCTGGGACTACAGGCGCCCGCACAAGGCCTGGCTATTTTTTTTGTTGCAGTTGTTTAGCTGGCCCAAGCTGGGTTCGAACCCACCCCCTTCGGTGTATGTGGCTGACTCCATAACCTCTGTGCTATGGGAGTTGAGCCCCTTGTGACTTTCTTGATAGCATTTCCTTTTCTCTAGCTTATTTTATTAAAGACTATAGTATGTAATACACATGACATACAAAATACATGTTAATCAACACGTTAATTTATCTTATCCATAAGGCTTTCAGTAACAGTAACATTAGCAGTTAAGTTTTGAGAGAGTCAAAACTGCACTAGGGATCATACCCCTAACCCCTGATTTCTTCAGGGGTCAACAACTTACCATGGTGGTACAATTGCCTATGGTATTTAGTACAATAACATGTTGTACAGGTTTATAACCTAGGAGCAGTCGGCTATACCAAACAGCCTAGGCGTATATGCTCTGTGATGTTTGCACAATGACAAAGGTGCCTAATGATGCATTTCTCAGAATATAGCCCTGTCACTTATCAACAGATAGAGGATAGTCCAAAGGATGCCCATGAACACCAGATGGAGAGATGCATAGGACAAGGGGCATGAGATTTTAATCTACTCCTTCCCAGTCTATTCCGGTTATATTCAGTCTGTACCTTCTTATTTGTGGCTCTCCTTTAAACACTTTTCTTTCTTCCTTGCTCAGCATCATGTGCATCCAATATTGCACACCCTAAGGATGAATGAGGCAATCATCACACAGTCCTGGCTGTTGACATATATTTATGTACACAATCATGTCTTTGTAACTATAGTTGCTACAGTGTTGACTCACACACAGTTCCACTTTTTCATAGCACACATAACCCAGGGTTGGTTAAGTGTCTCTGCTTACCACCTACCCTCTATTTTTTTTTTTTTTTTTGGCTGGGCCGGGTTTGAACCCACCACCTCTGGTATATGGGGCCAGAGCCCTACTCCTTTGAGCCACAGGCACCACCCTATCTATTTTTTTTACCTCTCTCATCCTTTTTTTTTTTTTTACCTCTCTCATCCTCTCACTTTGTTTCCCTCTGGAGAATGCTGTGGTGTCATAACTCACAGCACCCTCAGACTCTTGGGCTTAAGCGATCCTCTTGCCTCAAGCCTCCCAAGAAGCTAGGACTATAGGCGCCTGCCACAATGCCCAGCTATTTTTAGAGACGGGGTCTCGCTATTACTCAGGTTGGTCTTGAACCAGTAAACTCAGGTAATCCACCGCCTCGGCCTCCCACAGTGCTAGGATTACAGACCTGAGCCACTGCACCCAACCTCTGACCTCTCTCTTCCTTAATGCAAAACTCAACATCTCTTTGAATTCCTAAGAAAGAATCCATTTGCATGGAAAGCATTAGCAAGTTCATGCAGAGGAAAAATTGACCACAGGACACAAATAACACACCCCACAGAACACAGAGTCATCCTTACACCTTTATGAGTGATAGTATGATTTTTGTTTTATTTATTTATTTTTTTTTAGAGACAGAGTCTCACTTTATGGCCCTTTGGTAGAGTGCTGTGGCATCACACAGCTCACAGCAACCTCCAGCTCCTGGGCTTAAGTGATGCTTTTGCCTCAGCCTCCCGAGTAGCTGGGACTACAGGTGCCTGCCACAACGCCCGGCTATTTTTTTGTTGCAGTTTGGCCGGGGCTGGGTTTGAACCCGCCACCCTTGGCATATGGAGCCGGTGCCCTACTCACTGAGCCACAGGTGCCGCCCTGAGTGATAGTATGATTAAGAGTGTAATTAGAAATCTTACTGCCTGGATGGTCCTAGCTGGGACCATATCCCAACTCCATGCTTTTTTTATTACATGATATTTGGCAAATTACTTAATATCTCTGTGCTTCAGTTTTCTCATCTCTAAAATGGGGAAAATAATGTAACCACATTATAGTGTCGTGAGGATTGAGTTCATATATACAAAATACAGGCAAGGTGCTAAGCACATCAAAGGGGGACAATACACAAATTAGCCTTTTTTTTTTTTTTTTTTTTTTGAGACAGAATCTTCACTTTGTCACCCTTGGTAGAGTGCCCTGGTGTCATAGCTCACACCAACCTCAAACACTTCGGCTCAAGCCATTCTCTTGCCTCAGCCTCCCGAGTAGCTGGTACTACAAGCACGCGCCACAACACCCAGCTCTATTTAGAACAGGATCTCTCTCTAGCCAGGCTGGTCTCTAACCCATGATTAACTCAGGTGATCCTCAGCCTCTCAGAGTGCTGAGATTACAGGTATGAGCCACCGCACCTGGTCTAAGCCATTTTTATTTACCAAAATTCTTACCATCAATTCTCATCTCCCTTTTTCCTATGTGGCATCAACCATGACTGGCTCCTATTTCCACCCTTTTAGGTGACTCTTGCTATGCAGAGTACTTGGGCTTTCTCCCAGCTTACACCTCCATTATAAACCCCAAGCCATCACAAAGTTTATTAAACAAAGGGCCTTCCAGTTACTAGAATCCACTCCTCCCAAATCAGGAGTATTATAACAAATAAGAAAGCTTTTGCATCACACACATATAGCTGTTTCTCTCATATATCCATGGCTTCTTATTCTTACCTTCTTCGTCCTACTCTCACCCTTAGTGAACCTCACTTTCTTTTATTCAAGCAACTGTAATTTGTTGATACTTTCTAAGTGCTACACAGGCTACCCCGTGTTGAACGTGGATATGTGCCACCTGCATGCCCTTTCAAGGAAGAATTTGTTGCACTAACTGCAGGGAATGTGTAGTGGACAGGCTTCACTGTCAACCACTTCATGGACTGTCTCAGCTACAGAGACCCACCTTCCCAAGATCATGGGGTGGGGAGAATGGTACATTGCAATGAATGATTGAGGGGACATGAGTATAAAGGCTTGGACTTCTCAGCTCCAATCAGTGCAACTCTGATGGGCCATTTGCATTTCTGAACTTCTTGCATGGGGTTAGCTGATGTTACGGCCTCTGTTATACCATGACTTCTCCCTCTCCTGCTGCTTCTTCCTTTCCATAGGTATTGATGCTAAGGTACTGTCTAGTAAATATCCTGCACCTTAAACTCTGTCTCACAGTCTGCTTCTCAGGGAACACAACCTATGTCACAGTCTACAAATGGAGTAAACAACTGGTAATGTTTATTGAACATTTAATATATGCCAGCCCCATACATATAGTATCTTATTTAATCTTCATAATCTTTGAGGTAAGTACTATTACTACCTTTCTATTACAGATAAGGAAACAAAGTCCCAGAGCTATACTGTTTAGTAAGTGGTGAAGCTACGATTTGAACTCAGTTTGACTCCAGAATCTGCATTCTTAACTATCATTCTACATTGTATCCCTTTGTATCCATTTCTCTTCTTGCTTTCATTTTCCTTCTTTTTTTCTTTCTTCCCCTCCCTCTCTTCCCTCCCTCCCTTCTTCCCTTCCTTCCCTCTTTCCTTCCTTCTTTCCTTCTTGACACAGAGTGTCCCTGTGACACCCTGGCTAGAGTAAAGTGGCATCATCAGCTCACTGCAACCTCGGACTCCTAGCCTCAAGCAATCTCTTGCTCAGCTTCCCTAGTGTTGGTACTATAGGCATATGCCACTGAGCCTGATTAATTTTTCTAGAAAAGAGGCCTCTGTCTTTCTCAGGATGGTCTTGAACTCCAGAGCTCAAGTGATCCTACCACCCTAGCCTCCCAGAGTGCTAGGATTACAAGCGTAAGCCACTGTACCCAGCTTCATATCTATTTCTTAAGAAGCAAAAATGTTATTAAATCATATTTTAAAAACCATAAGCATATAATGGATATAAATTGAGGAAACATAGTGCCTGACTCATAGGATTACTGTATTACCTAATAAAATTTACACCTCACTTTAGAAATTAAAAACTTGGTAATGATGTTTGGAGTTCTATTAGGAAAAAAACCTTTCTAATAACAAAGGGATACTAGAGTTCTGATTTCCCAATTTTGAACATAAGTTAAGTAGATGGTATTTAAAGTCCGTGTCAATACTGACTTTATAAAATCGGCAAAGATTATAATAGCTGAAAATAATGTAAATCCCAGAATAGTTTGCTTGATATCTCCTCTGAAAGTCTTTTACTGCTTATAATCCATGATCTAGCCAACGTTTAACAGATGTCTCAAGCTGTGTAATATTTGCCGCTTGAAATATAACATCTTAGTGAGCACAGTGGCTCACACCTATAATCCCAGCACTCTGGGAGGCTGAGGCAGAGTACCTGAATTCAGGAGTTAGAGACCAGCTTGAGCAAGAGTGAGACCTCATCTCTACTAAAAATAGAAAAACTAGCCAGGTGTTGTGTGTGTGTGGGGGGGGGCATCTGTAGTCCAGCTGCTCAGGAGGCTGAGACAAAGAGGATTGCTTGAGTCTAAGAGTTGAGGGTGCCGTGAGCTATGATACCACAGCACTGTACCCAGGGTGACAGAGTGAGACTCTGTCTAAAAAAAACTTAGCAGATTTCAATGAACTCTTGTCCTTCAAAAAAAGTTGCAAACAACTAGGTTTTTTGGTGTTAACTGGTAGATTGATTCCAAAGACCAAAGGTTTGCCCCCCTGAAATATTTAGATCAGCCTTTGATAGCAGGTTAGCAGACAGAGGGTCTGAAGTGCTTTCACTTTCACAAAACACAGCCAACTTCCTATCTCTCTTGCCTTTGAGTTTTGTTACTGAATCAGCAGCTCTGGTGTTTTTAATCATCCACTTGTAGTTATTCCTAAGGTGGCCTTTTGATTCTTGCAGTTTGCCTGAAGAGATCAACATGTTTTAGCTGGCTGGACTATAGGTTAAGCTCCAATTTAGTTATAAGCAAACTAATCCTTTGCCCTCATATTATCTGTTATCTCACTTCTCTAGAAAAGGGACACAAACATCAAAATGTATAGCATTCTTAACATCTGTCGTAAGTCTTTTACAAAGTGTGCAAGGAATACCATAAATATACATGTGCATGCTAAAAATTACCTTTTAATAAGAAATAAACTATAACTAAACTAGAGGAATGAATGGATAAGCTAATATAACTCTCATAGTTATAGCCATATCTTATAATTAGGAAGTTAAGTGCTTATTTTTATTTGTTTCAAATCTTAAACATAAGAGTTTAAATAACTCCCCAAAACTTAAAGCCTCGTTTCATTTTTTTCTCAAACACAATTCTCCCTTGAAACAACACAAACAGCACAATGAAGTTAAAAAACATAAAGGGTATGCTGTAAATAGAAAAGAATAAAATAAAAAAGCAAGCTGAACAGGAAACGTTTAGAAGTAAGGTGCTGAGATAATCAGCAAGCCTGGCAAGTTCCGTATCTCAGACAGTCTGAGGTCATGCTTCAGATAGCAAAATACTTCTGGCACCTTTCATCTGAGTTTCTTCAAGTGCTTTGCTGACATTAGCTAAAAGCAAATTTTATTACCCCCGTTTTATAGGTACAGAAACCAAGGTACTAAGAGATTAACTTGCTTAAGCATTTACAACGAGTCAGTGATAGAATCAAAACTTTATTTCAGGAATCTAGGCTATTTTTCTGTTTGAATCACTAGGTCAACTTTCTACATACCAAAAGACATTAATTGGTGTAAATTTGTATTAAATGCACATGTAAAACTTACTATCTTCTGTAAACAGTGAAATACTTTTTTTTGTAAGTCATGATTCTTTTAGTGGGAGAAATTTAGAGGTGATTTAAAAATAAATCCTCCCAGATTCAAAAAGATACATCAGGTTTTGGTTATTTAGTAAAACCCATTTTAGATATCTACTATGGAACAATCGTGAAATTCTATTAGTTAGTGTCCGATGTTCGAATGCCTATTGCATGTGTTTTGTAAGTTACTTTTGGGAGGGTGAGAGCATGATCAGGAGAGGTCTGGGAATTATTCTATACTTTCTAATCCCATCTGACTAAGAATTGACCTTGAAAATGTTGTAAACTCTATAGGAGGAAGAAGAGATTCTCCGTTACTGTCCTTTCAAGAATATTATTCTCTCTTTCACTTTGGCCCTAATCTTTTAGCTCCTAGAAATCGTTTATAGACTGTTTTATGAACACAAACCTTTCGGTATACAGTCAATATTACCACTTCAGACAAAAATCACAAATAAATATAAATTGTTTATATTCTAATAGTATCAAGTACTTGTGCTAAAAATAAGTATAATCTCAGGACAAAAATAAAGTTTTATGATAATAACTGCATATAAACTCTATATTTCAAAACGAAAATTGAATAAATTTCTCCTTCATTTAGCTGAGCTCAAGTAAAGTTACTAAGAGGAAATCAAGCTTATTTAGAGCAGAGAGTTGCATATAAATATCCATTGATACACACGTCTTTTTCTTATCCCCTCCAGGGACTATTTAAATGTGGCTAGATAACTGGAAGAAAGAGAGGGATCATTAGCTCAGCAAGCAAAACTATTTCTCACCTAGTCACATCTTTTCTGTGTCTCCTGTCAAGTGAGAAAAGGCAAAAAAAATCAAGCTGCAATGCAAGAAGACAAAGCATTTATTGAGGTCTTAGGGATTGCAACTTGTAAGACCCAGACTCAACTAGAAGCCAAACTGTGTTCTAAAGAGGGAAGAGGTAGGGGTTTTACAAGAAATAAAAAGGAAACTAAGTGTGGTTATGCAAGTCATTGTCAAAGAATTGTCATTGGTGGAGGCAGCTGGCTGGTACATGAGTCCATAGTTCATTGGTTGCTTTTCAAAAGATGCAGTTCTGGTGAAATTTAGCTGTTTTCCAGAATGTTGTGGTCATTGCAGTTTAGCCCAGTTCAAAGGTTTAAGGCAAGTTCCTGTTTATTGTGGTGGTTTGTTGTTTTTTTTTTTTTTACAAGTTTGCAGGATGTGCAGGCAATTCTTTTCAGAATAGCTTCCTAACTCCCTTTTAGAGTTCTGAAACTGGGTGATGCTATTTTGTATATAGCATTTTACATTTTCCCCCTTTCATCAAGATCTGATTAAAGCGAGGAAGATCTGATTAATCATCAGTAGGTCAGCCACAGATTTGTTATTTGTTTCTCTGAGAGAAACACCTGCTTCTACAGTGTCATGTCACATGGGGTCTGGGTTGTTGGAAGTCAGTGTGCACCCAGGGCTTCAGAGATTGGTCAAATTTTAGTCACAAGGAAGCCTGCTTTGATCTATGGCAATTATCTGTATATCAGGAGAGGCATTCATTTGATTTATCATGTCTAAACATCATGACATCATGACCTTAACATCTTGGGTAGTTTTTTTTTTTTTTTTTGCAGTTTTTGGCCAGGGCTGGGTTTGAACCCCCCCACCTCTGGTATATAGGGCTGGCGTTGTATTTTCTCATTGACTCATTGACTGCAATGAGAAATAACCATACACATCTTAAAAAGAATAAAAACAAGGATTGGCAGAGGATAACAATTAGCAATAATTATATTCTGGTCCCAAGGTTGTTGCCAAAGCCTTTAGGAGCTAACTAAAAAGATCAGAAAGTATTCCTTTTAAATATGTGGCTAAGGCCGGGTGTGGTGGCTCACGTATCACAGGTGATACGCCTGTAATCCCAGCACTTTGGGAGGCCAAGGCAGTGGATCCCCTGAGCTCAGGAGTTGGACACCAGGCTGAGCTAAAGTGAGACTCTGCCTCTAAAAATAGCCAGGCTTTGTGGCAGGCACCCATAGTCCCAGCTACCTGGGAAGCTGAGGCAAGAGAATCGCTTGATCCCACGACTGTGAGGTTGCTGTGAGCTATGACTCCACATCACTCCACTGAGGGTAACAGAATGAGACTCTGTCTCAAAAACTAAATAAACAAACAAATAAACAAATATTTGGCTAATTTGAGTATTTTAGAACTTTCTTTGTTTTTCATACTGTGTTTTTTAATTTTTTTGCAGTTTTTTGGCTAGAGCTGGGTTTGAACCCACCACCCTGGCCTATGGGACCGGCACCCTGCTCCTTGAGCAACAGGCGCCGCCCAACTTGCCATTTTAAAGTCTGAGAATCAGGCGTGACACCTGTAGCACAGTGCTTACGGTGCTGGCCACATACACTGAGGCTTGGCGTGTTTATCCACATGTGGCAAGAGGTAACATGCAAGTGCACAGGCTTCTCTGTGAGTAGCCAGTAAATAGTCTGAAGCAGCAGTTTTCAACCTGTGTGTCGCAACCCCTTTGGGGTCTAATGACCCTTTCACAGGGGTCACCTAAATATATCCTGCGTGTCAGATACTTACGTCACGATTCATAACAGTAGCAAAATTACAGTTATGAAGTAGCAACGAAAATAATTTTATGTTTGGGGGTCACCACAACATGAGAAACTATATTAAAGGGTCGCGGCATTAGGAAGGTTGAGAACCACTGGTCTAAAGCAATGTGGTTTTTGAGAACTGCATGGGCCAGAGGATCTACGGATTTTTGTTGGGCTCTCACAGCTCTAGCAGTGGATCATACAATTTGACTCACAATATCAGAGAGGTTTCAGATCATGTGCCTTTTTGTGGCAGTTCCTATACCTTCAAAGGATCTCAGAATTCTCCCTAGGCATGTGCCTTCGTTGGGGTTAATGCCATGGAGAAGTTCACTCGCAGTCTGTGAGGACCCCCAGCTATTTATTATCTTCATATTCAGAGAGAGCGTCATTGAGGTAATGTTCAATTATTGAGTGGGCCCTTTTTTTCTGTGAGAGTTTAGAGTGGATTCAATGGTTATTGTTTTTAGAACTACAAGAGGGAAGGTAAGATAGCCCAGAATGCAAGTTTCAAGACATTTATGAGCCCAAGATGAATCCCCTTGTCCACAGACAAATACGTATGGAAGGGGACAAAGGAGACCTGTGAGATTTGCAAAATTATAAGATTGATATTGAGGTAGGCTCTGGAGAATGTGCTGAGGATTGAAGATTTAGCTAAGCTGACAGACTTTTAATGTAGTGGGGCAGGAGAAATGGGACCTAATCCTTCCAAAGAGGAGAAGGGTACAAGTACGCTCTGAGCGGGGTTTGGCGATCTGATGTGACACAGTTGATTGCTAGGAGGCCCCATGATAGAGGTTAAACAAGTCTTCAGTTGTTCGTTCACAATATAATGCAGATTCTTAGAAAGTATCTCTCAGGAATTCTGATTGCTTTTTCGCTATAGTTCCACTGAGTAAGTACAGTTTAAGGTTGATGTGGGTAGGTAGAGATCTCTAATAGTTATGAGTGGAGTTAGGAAGAAGCAGGGAGGGGGGTTACTTTTTTGCCAATAGGTAAAAACAGAAGAAGCAACATTGGGTGGTGTTTTAGAGTAGGTGACAGTGCAGTTACAGAATAAGTTAGAAACAGGTATGTAACAATGGGATCATGATTTTTAGAATATGTGTTAGTGGGAGAACTGTGGCATATCCAACATTCAGGGAGACTTCCATAAGTGGTTAAAGATTGTGAGTACCGGAATATGGCATTATTTTTTCAGGGTGTGGTATAGCAAATAATGAGAGAAAAACAGAACAGAAGGTAATTAGATCTCATTACAGCTAAGAGTTGGGAAGATGCCATATGTCTTCAGAGATATCTTCAAAAATTGTCCTGGCTGATACAGAAATTCTGAAAAGTCAGGGCATTTAATAACGATTTCTGTACTAATGAGAATTAGCAGTAGCACTAAAAAGAGAGGCACAAAGGTTTAAAAGTAATTAAGAATAAGATCTAAATCAATTGTACATGGTATAAAAGGACTAATAACATTTAAAAGGCAGTAATCAAAAAGGAGAGGCCAGGAGGTGCCCGTAGCTCAGTGGGTAGGGCGTTGGCCACATACATTGAGGCTGGTGGGTTTGAACCCAGCCAGGGCCAGCTAAAATCAACAATGACAACTGCAACAATAAATAGCCAGGTGTTGTGGCGGGCACACCTGTAGTCCCAGGTAATTGGGATGCTGAGGCAAGAGAATCACTTAAGCCCAAGAGTTTGAGGTTGCTGTGAGCTATGACACAAGACAATCTACAGAGGGGGCGACATAATAAGACTCTGTCTAAAAAAAAGGGGGGGAGGGCTCAGCACCTATAGCTCAAGCAGCTAAGGCACCAGCCACATACACGAGAGCTGGTGGGTTTGAATCTGGCTGGGGCCTGCCAAACGACCGTGACAACTATAACCAAAAAAATAGCCAGGCGCTGTGGCAGGCACCTGTAGTCCCAGCTACTTGGGAGGGTGAGGCAAGAGGATCACTTAAACCCAAGAGTTTGAGGTTGCTGTGAGCAGTGACACCTTAGTAGGGCGACAGCTTGAAACTCTGTCTCAGAAAAAAAAGGATAGGCCAAATACTTTAACAATAGGGTACATTCTGGTTTATATTCTAAAATCTGGGTCCTAAATATGCCTTTAGGAAGTCAACTATTGTTTGCAAGGGTACCACGATTAAGGTGGCAAGTGTTATTGTAGTCCTTGTAGACTTTGAATGACAAAGTAGTTGAATGTTTAGTACAAAAATTCACACAAAAATAATAATATTATTCTGGAATCATATTCAGGCCTGGTCGAGAGTCTTGGGACAGTTGTTGCCTTTTGATGTCACTAACTTCTTTTTTTTTTTTTTGAGACAGAATTTCACTCTGTCACCCTGGGTAGAGTGCCATGTAGTCATAGCTCACAAAAACCTCAAATTCTTGGACTCAAGAGATCTCTTGCCTCTGCCTCCTGAGCAACTGGGACTACAGGTACCCACCATTATGCCCAGCTAGATTTCTCTATTTCCAGTAGAGAATGGGTCTCACTGTTGCTTAGGCTGGTCTCAAACTTCTGAGCTCAGACTATCCACCTATCTCAGCCTCCCAGAGTGCTAGGATGACCCTCATAAGCCACCACACCCAGCCCACCTACTTTTTATTCCAAGACAGAGCAGAGTGGTTCTGGGTCAGTATAAACTTCAGATCACAATCAGATTAAGATGTCCATTCAGGAGATTAAGCCTTTTTCAAATAAAAAAAAATGTATCTATGAGTCAATGCCCTTAAACTTAGCTGTGCAAGGATTGGTTAACAGTACTTGGTAAGGTGCTTTCCATCTTGGCTATAAGGCATTCTGATAGAGGTGCTGTTTCCAATATACGAAGTCTCTAGTTTTTAGATAAGTTAGTGTTGGTCTTTGTGTCCCAGGAGTACCTTATGGAAAGATTGCTCTATCCATTTTTTAAATAATACCTGAATCAGCTCCTTACAATAGGTGAACATATCACCATTGATTAGGTTTGATTCATAAAGTCCTTGGTTTAAGTGTAATCTGTCTTCCCGTCATTATCTCAGACAGGGATAGCCTATGTTTTCCAAAAGGAAACATTAAACAGCATTACGGGCAAAGCTTTTGGCCAGGGCAGACTAAGAGATTTGATCAATTTTGCCAATTGTGTCTGTTTTTTTTTTTTTTTTTTTTTTTTAGACAGAGTGTTACTCTGTCACCCTGGGTAGAGTACTGTGGCATTATAGCTCCCAGCAACCTCAAACTCCTGGGCTCAAGCAATCCTCTTGCCTCAGCCTCCTGAGTAGCTGGAACTACAGGCATCCATCACAAGGCCTAACTATTTATTATTATTATTATTTTTTTTTTTTTTTTCAGAGACAGAGTCTCACTTTGTTGCCCTTGGTAGAGTGCTGTGGCATCACAGCTCACAGAAACCTCCAGTTCTTGGGCTTAGGCGATTCTCTTGCCTCAGCCTTCCTCCCAGTAGCTGGGACTACAGGTACCTGCTACAATGCCCGGCTATTTTTTGTTGTAGTTTGGCTGGGGTTGAGTTTGAACTTGCCACCCTGGGTATATGGGGCCGGTGCCCTACTCACTGAGCCACAGGAGCCACCCAACAACTAATTTTTAGAGACAAGATCTCATTCTTGCTCAGGCTGGTCTCAACCTTGTAAGCTCAAGTGACCCACCTGCCTTGGCCTCTCAGAGTGCTGGGATTATAGATGTGAGCCACTCACTGCATCCGGCCTGCCAATTGTGTCTTAATTGTTAGTATTCTGCTAACCAAGAGGACTGTGAGTGGTAGGTGCTGTGGAAATGTTGTAGAATAGGCCAAATTTCACACATTGATTGTATAATCTGTTAGGTACCTAAAATGAGTGCCTTTGTCATAATACAGTTCTAAGGTATGACTCATGTAGAGATTATTTATTTTCTAATAAGATTTTACTTACTGCTGAGGCTGTTAATCTGCAATAGGGAAAGGCTTCAACCTAGTGGGAAAACATACAAATCATAGGCTGGTTGCGGTGGCTCCCACCTTTAATCCTAGCACTCTGGAGAGGCTCAGGTGGGTGGATGGCTTGAGCTCAGCCTGAGCAAGAGGGAGATCTGCCTCTACTAAAAATAGAAAAACTAGCCAGGTGTCATGGCAGATGCTTGTAGTCCCAGCTACGCAGGAGGCTGAGGCAAGAGGATCACCTGAGCCCAAGAGATTGAGGTTGCTGTGAGCTATGATGATGCCATAGCACTCTAGCCTAGGTAACAGGTCAGAGGTTGAGACCTGTCCAGGCCCAGGTTTTTAAGACTCTGTCTCAAAAAACAAAACAGAAAAAAACAACAACATACAAATCATAACCAAAACAAATTTATATCCTTGAGATGGTGGTAACTAGATAAAAATCCATCTATTGTATCTCAAAAGGTTCTGAAGGCAAATAAAAATGTTCAATAGAACTATGAATAGGTTTTCTAGAAGTTGTGTTTGGGACAGACTTGGCATCTTTGATCAACTGGAGAGACCACCTTTGGGGAGGGTTTCTAACAATACTGTTTTCCCCAAAGATTCATTTTATCAGTTCCCCAATTGGTTAAGTGACGAATATAATCTAAAATTTGATCTTAGAGGTCATCTGGCAAAACTGGCCTCTTCTTGGACTTACACCATACGTTGGCGTCAGGTCATGAAAATATCCTCAAGTTCTCCATTTGTTTTTTTCATTTGGTGGACTATCTGTTGTGCATCAGGGCTGCACAATTGACAATTGTGTATCAAATTGACCATTGGGCAGTTGATTTGTAGAAGTTGCAGCATGTTAGCCAAGTAATTTTCTTCACATTCTTTATAGCAGTCTTTGAGTGTCCTGGGATTTTAATTATTGCTAAAGACTTAGGTTTTGGGATAGCTTCACATAATTCTAGAACATAGTCATTGTTTTTTATCTTTTGGTCAGTAGAGGTCAGAAAACCTTTTTGTTTCTAGAGTATAATGAAATCTTGTGCCACTCCAAAAGTGTAGGGGCTATCAGTGTAGGTATTTGCAGTCCCATTAACTGTCAATGTACATGCTTGGGAGAGAGCCAGGGCTTCTGCCTATTAATCAATGGTTTTTAATCGTTTTAGACAGAAGAAACAATAGCATAACCAGCTTGACATTTCCCTGAATTATTTCAAAGGGAGAATCCATCAATAAACCAGACAAGTTCAATATTTGGAATGGGGATTTCTTGTAGGTCCTTTGTCGGGGTTAGTGAGGTATCTGTTAGAGTTATACAGTCATGTGGTATCTCATCAGAAGGAAGAGAAAGTAAGGTGGTAGGATGCAAAGAGTTGCAGCAACCAGTATTTACATTAGAGGGTGATGATAATATGGTCTCATAAGAAGTGAGTCTACTAGGAAAAATGTTGGATAAAAAGTTGAATAATGCCTCAATAGAGTGAGGAACATAAACAATTAACAGAGAGCCCATAATCAACTCTTTCCATTGCCTAAATTTTCAGTGAGTATAAAGGCTTGTATAGAGGGTGGGAATCCTGTTGCCACACGGTCTAATTGTTGTCTGTAATATCTGAGGAGTTTCTGATGGTCTCCATGCCTTAGGGTAAGAATCCCCAATAAACAAAACCCCCATGAACAAAAAGGGAGAAGGGGAAGTTGTAGGTGGGATGCCCTAACTCAGAGGGCTCAAGAAAATTCTCCTTAATATTCTCAAAAGAGGATGAGGCTTCTTTTGGCCATTGTAGATATTTGAGTTAGTCAGTATTTGGAGAGAACACAGAGGCTGAGTCATGGTAGAGACATTTGGGATTCATAGACTATAGTATACTGCTAATTCCAAGAACTCATGGGGGGTTTTTTTGGTCATGGGGGCAGGAAAGGCCAAGATTGCTTTTATTCTTTTGAGATCAAGTGAAAGACCCTGTCTTAAAATTAGATGTCCTAAATACCTGTATTTTACTCATAGGCGACAAAGCCATAGCTTCTTTTTTGAAACTGTATGGCCTTTGGTAGCTAACAGGTAGAGGCTGTCTACTATGGAGGCTTTTAGGGTGGAGAAACAAAAAATTAATGTTTGCTATGTCTGCTTTTAAGACTTGAGATAAATATGTGAAACTTTCAGCGTATACCTGAGGCAGAATATTCCTATCTGGGTATATTGTTGTCCTTCCCATGTGAAGGCTAAAAGATATTGACTATCTGGCTCAACCAGGATGTTAAAGAAGACCCTTCAGGAATCAATTGCAATGAAAACCTTACTATCTGATGACATGGATGATAGTAATGTACGTGGGTTTTATACAACAAGGTCATGAGGTATTACAGTGCTATTGATGGCTCTTAAGTCTTGGGCAAATCTCTCTCCCTGGTTATTAGGTTTTTGTTCCCGTAGGATGAGGCATTACGTGGACTGGAATGATTAGGCTTTGTCTGAGGTAATCCTAAATAATTGGTTTAACTCCCTGAATGGCTTCTTGACATATTGTTTAACATGTGGAAGTGTTTTTGTTTCATCTATATGTATTTTAACTGGTGGTGCTGAATGAATGCAGCCAATGTCAATGGGACATTTGGAGCATAAGTTTTCAAAGATAAAGATTAGTAGGTTCTGAAATGTTTCACTAGGAGATATTTTCTTCTTGTTTTCAAGAATTAAAAATATAAGGATGTAGAGATCTGAGAGTATCTCAAGGGTTCCCACTTTAGTAATTTTTCTAGTGTTGATTGTACCTTTCCCTTTTGGGAAATATGAGCTTTGTGGGCTTCCAAAAAATCTTAGCCAATTAAGTGAATGGGAGCTAAAGGAACAAATAGAAACCAATGAAAACCCTGGAGTTTCCCACTCTTGCTGAAGTTATTCAGAGATCTTCTGAGAGACATGCCCATCTGGGTCAGCCTTCTGGACTCGGTTCTCTGGTCAGTGCTCCCACACAGCCCCAGTATTCTACAAGGGTCTTAGGTCTGTCTAATCTAGAAAGCCACATTAACCTCAAAGCCCTTGTGAGACTTGCAGTGAACCTGAGCATAGAGTTTCCACTAGTGCTGCAGCAATCACAGCCTTGGGGAACACATTAGTCAGTTTGCTTAGAATCCCTCAGAAGGCCCTCTGAGGGAGGACAGGCACAGACAAAGGCAGACTGCAAAAAGTAAAATAAATAATCTCTCAATGTGCAGATACTATCTCACGTCTACAAGCATCAAGAACATTCAGAGAAATACGACCTCACCTAAATAGACAAAATAAGGCACCAGAGGCTAAACCTAAAGTGATAGAGATGTGCGATCTCTCAAAGAATTCAAAATAGCTGTTTAAAGGAAGCTCAACAAACTTTGGTAAAACATAGAGAATCAATTCAGAAATTTATCAGAGGAATTTAAGAGAGATTAAAATAAGAAAAAAAAATCAAACAGAGATCCTGGTGCATAAAAATAAAATAAATGAAAAATGCAATCTCAACAGTAGAGTCGATCAGACAGAACAAAGAATTGATTTGCTTAAAAAGAGACTATTTGAAAATACACAGGGGAGAAAAAAGAATGAAAAGGAATGACCAAAGTTTATGGGATCTATGGAACAACATCAGTATTTTCAAGGATATTGTGGATGTTGTAGTTTGGCCTAATTCAAGGGTTCAAGGCAAGTTCCTGGGTATTTTTTTTGTGTGTGTGTGTGGGTGGGTGTTTTTTTGTTTTTTGTTTTGTTTTTTTTTCCCCGTAAGTGTGCAGGACATTCAGGCAGTTCTTTTTAGAGTGGCTTTCTGACTTCATTTTAGAGCTCTGAATATGAGTGATGCCATTTTGTATACCATATTTTAAAAGCTGAAGCACATAACCTCACATCCCAATCCTTTCTAATAAATATCTAATTGCTTTGCATAAGGCCAGATGTGGTGGCTCAGGCCTGTAATCGTGGCACTCTTAGAGGTCGAGGCAGGTGGACTGCCTGAGCTCACAAGTTCAAAACCAGCGTGAACTAGAGCGAGATCCCCGTCCCCGAAAGTAGCTGGGGTTTGTGGTGGGCGCCTGTAGTCCCAGCTACTCTGGAGGCTGAATCAATAGAATTCCTTTAGCCCAGGAGTTTGAGGTTGCTGTAAGCTATGATGCCACGACATTCTACCAGGGGCAACAAAGTGAGACTCCATCTCAAATAATAATAATAATAATAATAATAATAGCTTTGCACAATTGCATTGTATAATGGAACAGGCACGTGTTCAGGATTTAGAAGATGGAGGTTTGAGTTCTAGCTCTACTACTTCTCTATACCCTTGTGACCATGAAAAAATTACTTTATCTTTCCTGTCTCCTCATTTGTGAAAGACAGGTGATGGTAATATATCATAGATTTTGATGAGAATTAAACAAGACAAAGTGTGTACAAGTACTGACGTTAATAGAGGTTATACAAGTGTTCATTACACACATTATATAAAATATATACAATGTTACATAAAATAGTTATAAATACTGATATGTATAAAATAATGAAAATTAGAAAGTATACACTTTAACATACTGTCAACATGTGAGAACAGTATATATATTTGCTTTGCACAAGTTTTTCATTTCATGTTTAATAATGCAGTATATACAATCACTTATATTTCCAAAACTAGTTATCTTTGTCATAACTCTTATTTCTGCCTGTCAGTTTTTCAGCTGCTTTTAATGCCTTATAATATTTTATAGACCTCTGTTAATGCAGTAGGATTTGTAACCAAATGCTCATATGTTCTCATTCCTTGCTCAACAGGTGGGGAGCACTCAGTCCTGGGATTCCAGGAGTGTTTCAGTGGCTGATAAGTCTCTTTAAAACCTGAGGGTCTTTTTTCAGGCTGAGCACTCAGCTGCCTTTTTCTGTTTTTAGAAGGAACACAGAAAATCTGTCAAAAGTTTAAAACTTTCCACTGCCTATAAATAGGGTGGTTTACCCCTTACAAAACATAACCTGGCTTTTTTCTTTTTTTGAGACAGAGTCTCACCATGTTGCCCTGGGTAGAGTGTTGTGGCGTCACAGCTCACAGCACCCTCAAACTCCTGGGCTCAAGCAATTCTCTTGCCTCAGCCTCCCAAGTGGCTCGGACTACAGGTACCTGCCACAAAGCCTGGCCATTTTTTTGTTGCTGGTGTCATAGTTGTTTAGCTGGCCTGGGTCAGATTTGAACTCACCACTCTCAGTGTATGTGGCTGGCACTGTAACCACTGTGGTAGGGGTGCCGAGCATATATAACCTGGCTTTATTATGTATAATCTCATTTTGACGTATTCTTCCTTCAGGTTTTTTAAAAATTTGTAGCTCTCTTGATATAAGATATTCCAGTGCATATTTCATTTGTATTAGTTCATAAATCAGCATTAAAACAGAGAGAGGCTGTAGATGTTCTCATTTTTAAAGGAATTCTAAGAGAAAAGAGTTGCCTTTATATAGTAAAAGTGATCACCATGTCTATTAGTTATTCTCTTACTATTTAAAGGGAATCCCAAAAGGAAAAACACTAAAAAAAGGAAGGTACTCAACAGTAAAAGAAAATAATTTTTCAAGGTTCATAGAGATTAAATGTGGGAAAATATAATTTTTAAAGCTTAAAAACATTCCAAAATTACACATTGAAGAAGTAGTATCTTAACAGGCAAGTGTATAAAACTTAATTTGGGGAAAATATGAAAGACTTAGTATTTACATATAAATACATGGGTTGTCTCATTCACAAATCTTGTTAAGGAAATCTAATAAGATGGAAGCAAATGATAGCAATTAAATGATCAAAAATCAGCCTTACCCTAATTCAGATCTTCTCCCTACCATCAGAGTTTACCATTCTTATGTACTATATTTGTGCATATAATACATACTTATACATTTATTTTGGATCTTATTTTTATAAATGTCAGACTACAAACTTTGTTTAAGCAACCTCCTTTTTTTTCTCATTAATGATTTCTTTTTTGGGAATGATTTTGAGATGTACACTTTATTTCTAATGTCTCACCCTTGCTATAATAAATTACTCTAAGATTTTAAACCTTTTTTTTTTTTTTTTTTTGCAATTTTATAATTTTATTTGATATGTCTGACAATCACCAGTTAGTTCTCATCCACGTTGACTGTCTGTAGATTTTTGAAAGTAGTAACAGGTACATAGGTAACCAAAGTATAGAGCTTGTTTGGCGAATCTTCATCTTCATCGCGTTTTCTGGATAACCGCACACGGATACGGTATGGGACATTCCTTATGCCTTTGGCCCAGACAGCTTTGTTAAGCCTGGTATCAATGCACACATCTGGAGTTCCCATCTCTTCCATGGCAAATTTCCGGATCTCTTTGAGTGCCCGAGGGGCACGCTTCTTGAAGCCCACTCCATGGATGCGCTTGTGAATATTGATAGTGTGTTCTCGAGTCACCACCTCGTTGATGGCAGACCGGCCCTCCTTCTTCTCGCCACCCTTCTTTGCGGGAGCCATTCTGCAGGGCCCAAGTTGGAAAGAAAGAGCGCGCGCGATTGTGGGAGCTGCAGTCTTATTTATAATTCAATTCAAAGCAACCTTAATAAGCAATCTTATTTCTCTATGATTTCTTCTTTGACCTATGACTTGTTATGAATTGGTTGTTTAATTCTGAAATATGGGCCGGACATGGTGGCTCACGCCTATAATCTCGAGATCACTAGTTTGAGATCAGCCTGAGCCAGAGCAAGATCTTGTCTTTAAAAAAAAAAAAATAGCCGGGCGTTGTGGCAGACGTCTGTGTTGCTTAAGCCCAAGAGTTTGAGGTTACTGTGAGCTCTGACACGACAGTACTCTACCAAAGGCAACAAAGTAAGTGAGAGTCTGTCTCAAAAAAAAAAACAAAAAAAAAACAACAAACCACAACAACAAAAAATAATTCTCACATATGTGAGTTTTCCCTAGTTATCTTACTATTATTGATTTAAAATTTAATTTTATTATGGTTATGGAGTATACTCTATATGATTTCAGTTATTTTAAATTAATGAGATTTCTTTTATGGTCCAGCATATAATATAACTTGGAAAGCATACCAGATACACTTGAAATGAATGTGTGTTCTGTTATTGTTGAATCTAGTACCCTGTAAATATCAACTAAGTCAAAGTAGAATGTTGACAGATCTTCTATATCTCCAGTGGTTTCTGTCTAGTTCTAGCAAATTCTGAGAAAGGGGTATTAAAACCTCCAACTATAGGAGATGAAAGGAAATGAAAGACTTGTATACTGTAAATTATAAAACATCGATGAAAGAAATTGAAGACTCAAATACAATTATGCATTACTTCACAAAAAGGATACATTCTGAGAGATAAGTTGTTAGGCATTTTCATCATTGTATGAACATCACGGTGTACAGTACTTTCAGGGCCCTCGGTGGCATAGCCTACTAAATACCTGGCTGAATGGTCTAGCTATTGTTCTTAGGCTACAAACCTGTACAGTCTGTTATTGTACTGAATACTGTAAGCAACTGTGATGCAGATCATAAGGTGATAGGAATTTGCGGCTCCATTATAATCTTATGGTACTGCTGTCAGGCAGGTTGTCCATCATTGACTGAAACATCATTACATGGTGCATGACTACAAATGGAAAGATACCCATCCCATGTTCATGGACTGGGAGAATTAATATTGTTACAATGTTAATGCTGCCCAAACGTATCTGCAGATTTAGTGAAATCCTTATCAAAATTTATGACATTTTTCACAGAAATAGAAAAAAAATCCTAAAATTTATGTGGAAGCACAAAAGACCCCAAATAGCCAAAGCAATCTTGAACTAAAAAGATAAAAACTAGTTTTTTTGTATTATACCAGTATTTATTATTTCTGATATTCTTTATTTGTTTCTGAGGATCTGAGATTCACTCTCATATCATATCCTTTCAAACAGAAGAACTCCCTTTATTCTTATAAGGCAGGTTGGCTGCCAGAGAATTCACTACAATCTTGAAGAATTTTTTTGATATATGATTCTTGGTTGACAGTTATTTTCTTTCAGAACTTAAAAGGTATTCCACGTTCTTCTGGCCCCATGGTCTCTGCTCAGAAGGCGTATTGGAATCAGGTTGGCATTTCCATGTGTGTGGTGTCTCATTTTCTTCTAGCTGCTTGTTACTATTGGATCTTAGCAGTTTGGCTATCACGTCTCTCAGAGTGAACTTGTCTGCAGTTATTCTGGTTGCTGTGTGTTGAGAACCTTGTTCAGGCAGTCGCTGGGTTACGAACCAGATGGGTTCTGTAGGTTTGTTCTTAAGTTGAATTTGTATGTAAGTTGGGACAGCGCATTTACCTATAATCTGTCGCAGCCTCCATTCTTAAGCACAAGTTGTATGTAAGTTGGATTTTTGTAACTCAGGGACTGCCTGTAATTAAATTTCTCTCTTTCACCAAATTTGGGAAGTGTTTATCCACGATTTCTACCTTATTCACTTTCTACTCTGCTGGGATTCCATATACACATCTGTTGAACTGTCTGATACTATCGAATACATTAGGTCTCTGAGGTGCTGATCATTTTTGAAATCTTTTTTTCTCTCATCACATTGTATGATCTCTGTTGATCTTCAGGTTCACTTTGCTTTTACCATCACCTTTTAGCTATTAGGTTGATTGAGTAAATATTTTATTTAAAATATTATCTTTTTCTGTTTCGGAATTTTCATTTATTTCTCTTTTTAGTGTTCTACTTTGCTGAGATTTCTTATCTTTTTATTCTTTGTGGAGAGAATAGATGCTTTAAAATTCTGGTTGGCTGGTTGCAACATCTGATTCATTTTAAACTTATACTAAGTTGATTTTCATTTCTTTTGAGAGGCACTTGTTCTGGTTGCTTCCAGGCAGTGCATTCCCCAAATGAGACATATATACAGGGTGTCCATAAAGTTTGTGTGCAGTTTAAAATTGCACACTATTTTAAATTGAATATAAACTTTATGGCTACCTAGTACTGTTACCTGCTAAAGCAAAATAAACAAATAACAACAGAAAAACCCAGTTACTATTCATCAAAGAACAGTAACAATCTAAAAGCATCCCAGCCTAACATTCATGATGATAGGATACAATCTAAAATTCTCCAACATACTAACACCCAAGAAAAAGTTTTGGTGGAAGAAGCAGAAAATTTGGTCTCCCTTCAGATATTTTATCTTTAGCTGATCTGCTTTGAATCTATTGTGTATATATATTGTTCAGGGGTCAGTAAGGGATGCGAGTATACAGAATTTGAGAATTCCCTCCCTGTCTCTTTTCTTTGCTACCTACCTCTTCAGCAGCCAAAGATTCCTCAGTTTAAGTTTTCCGGTTTTGCTGGCCAGAAATGCTGCCTTTGCCCTCCACTTGATACACGCTGTGTGTCCTGCCCTATCCCCAGGCTTAGAGCCCCCGAGATGGGCACTAACTCTGCTCTTCTCCTCCTGTGTATATTTGCTACAAGAATGTACCTGCTTCTCTTCATTCTTCACTGCCTTCATGTATTAATGAGCAGATTTTTACTTTTCTGTGTGGGAGTAATTTGGTATGTTTTTATTTACTTATTATTATTTTTATTAAATCATAACTTTGTGCATTGATGCATTTATGGGGTTTAGTGTACCGCTTTGGTATACAATGTGAAATGCTTACTAAGTAACACATCTATCACAATTACACTCATTTCTTAATATGTTTGAAATGTACCATTGCATCATGTACATTAGGTGAGGTTCCCCCCAAATACCCTCCCTTCTTGGTATGTTTTTAATCTACCATCACCAGAAGGAAAAATCTGTGTAGTTTTTTGAAAAGATGGTTTTTATTACATAATATGTATTTCTTTATCAGAACTGAGACTTAAACATATACTAATGCAGTGTATTTTCAATAAGAAAACACATATATTCCAAAATCAAACCTGATTTGATATTAGGGTATCTGTTGTTGACAGTTATTTGTCTGGTAATGTGGTTTCAGACTCTGTGTCATTCTCACCATGAAATGACATCTGTAATTTTCCAGGGCACTGGAGAGAGTAACAGTGAGGTTGAGAACACATAAAAATAGAAAACAGTGGAACTTCTGGAGTTCTTGGAATGAGCTTGCTGATAGATTTAATTGCAAAGCACAAAATTTATTTTCTCATACATCCTTTCCTTGGGCATTTTAAACTTATATAAATAACTAGATAATTTAAATTGATTTTATTGTCAGTGACATAATTGTTTCTGGGTCTGATTTCCAAATTGAATTTGTTATAGTAATTGTGTTTCTATCTGAATATCAGAGTTGAGATGTCACGATGATAATATTTATTACTGAAGTGGCACAGAAGTAATGATACATGTTTATTCTGATAGCCTTATGTCTTTTTTTTTTTTTTTTTTGCTTATTAAGCATTAATATGATGTGGTAAGATAACTTTTCTTTCTTTAAAGCAATGTTATGTTAAAAATCTGCTTGAACAGATGCATTTCTTTTTTCTTTTCTTTTTTTTGAGACAGAGTTTCACTGTGTCGTTCTCGGTAGAGTGCAATTCTCTTGCCTCAGCCTCTCAAGTAGCTGGGACTACAGGCGCCTGCCACAACACCCCAGCTGTTTTTTGGAGGCGGGGTCTCGCTCTTGCTCAGGCTGGTCTCAAACTTGAGAGCTCAGATGATCCACCTGCCTCGG
>CAUYPK010055175.1:0-12901 GCA_963574355.1 Loris lydekkerianus
ATTAGGTTAAAAAGAGCAATGAGGCATGTAAATGGTGCCTTTGTATTATACGTGAGCTATAATGCAAGGAAGGCGGGCAACACCTGTCCAAATGGGCAGATGTGTGGGATCCAGGGGACAAGCTTCCTTGGCCTCCACTCACGGACAGGGGAGTGACCAAGGAAGGTGACCCACGATGGGGCCCATGGTGGCAAAGGATAGAATGGTGGAGATAAAGGTGCATTTAGAATGGTGGAGATAAAATTATTATTATTATCAGATATAACTGCTCACCAACACTGACACTCTAGACAATTCTACACAAACAGAGAAAGTAGTTTAAGAGCTCGATACCCCACCCCCCAACAAACCAGGCCCAGATGCTTTCACAGGAGAATTCTACCAACCCTGGTAAGGTTAGCTAATCCCAAAGTTACTTACATTACTCTACAATATGGACAAAGAAAGAATTTCTCCAAATTTATTGGAGAAAGACTTCTTGGAGAAATTTTGTAAGTAAAACGCCTTCTAGCTCACGTATAATTTATCTTCTATTATAGAAAGAGGCAAGTGCTAGTTCTTCCCACAAGGAAGGAGAAAATAAGTCACGAACTGCATGTCACCTCTCAGGGTGCTCTTATACAAAGGGGGTGCCTGTCCTGGCCGCCCCCACGACAGGGCTTCTTGAAGCCACATTCTGGGCAAAGTCCCCAGGGCCCCAAAGGGCTGGGAAAGAGCTCTGCTTCGTCTTACTGACGGTGTCAGTCGGTTTTTAAGAAAGCGATTGACAGCGCACTTTTCTGTGCACTGCCGACCTGACCGGTTTCCTGACCAGTCCCAGTGGGTGTTAGCTGATTGTCTAAAGGTTTTTATGTGTCTCCATCCACATGTCAAACAGCGACGTCGCCTCCCCTTCATCAGTGCTTGTGGGACCGATGTTGACGGAAACAGAGCTGAGCTGCTCTGGGCAGCGTGGGTTTGGGAACAACTGACCCGAAACAGCCAGGATGCAGCTGGGAGCCACCGCACTTGCCTGAGCGCGATGCGATGCCAGCCCCGGCCGGATGGAAATAGGAGCTGGAGAGCGTTTAGGCCCAGAGCGGCCCAGAGCGGCCCAGAGCCGCCCAGAGCCGCCCAGAGCCTCCTCTCCCGGCTCCCTCCCCTCCGGGACGATTCAGCCCGAAGCCGGCGGGTGGCGCTGCGGGGCAGGTGTCCTCGCAGGGCCCAGAGGGCGCCAGAGCCCAGGCCGAGAGAAAACGGTGCCCTTGCAGCTGGCCAACGGGGCATCAGGGCCCAGCAGCCACTGGAAGGTGTCCGACTAGGAGGGCGCCCTTTCTCCACTCCGGTCCCAGCTGATGGAACCGGTGTGTTGGCGATCCCGGGTGGCAGAGAGTGGCGGGGAAAGGTACCCATGCAGATGGAGGGGCAGGAACCAACCCAGAGCCACGGGTTGCAGCCCAGGCGAGACAAGGAGGGGGTGCACCTGGGGACAGCCCAGGGTGAGGTGTGCCACAAGGTGAGGAGACTGGCCAGGTGGGGATGCCCAGCTAGATGTCACCAGAGATTCTGCCGTCCTTCCTTCTCTAGGTTCATTCTAACCCATACACACATAGGTTTCGAGTCTGCATGTTTTTTTTAATGGGTACTACCGTATGGTCTTGTTTACAACTAGCTTTTCCCCCTTCACAGTATCTTGGAGTCAACCGCACAGGTCAGTCATACATATGCACCTAAGTTCTGTCATGAGAGGTGCAGTGTTTCACAGCACAGACATACCAGCACCTGCCCAAGATCCCCAGACTGAAGGTCATCCGGGAGTTCTGGTTTTTCACCATCAACTATGTCATAATAAGCACCATGGTACACTGAAGAAAAGAAAAAAGAGGGTAGCAAAACTAAAAAATCTTCAGTTGAAAAAATGGGCCCTTTGAGGAAATTTTTATATCTTTATAAAAGAATCAGCTGAGACTTTTAAATCTATGAAAGCTTATATATCAGTAACTAGCTGTCTTTGCATCCTACAGGGAAAATAATCAGGCAATTTCTTCAACTGCGGTGGGGAAAGAGAAGTTGGACTCAGAGCAAACCCAAGGACTCTGCAAGGAGGGGCTAGCAGGACGCAGCCCAGGCACTGTGGCCCCCACTAATGCCTTTCAGCTGTGCTCAACCCTGGCCTCAAACATCCCTTCAAAAAGGAAAAATAGAGGGAAAAAAAACAAAAGTGCAGAAAAAGCGCAGTCAAATGTGCACAGGTGCATGTGTCACCTGCAGGGCCAAAGGAGGTGGGTATTGCCTCCTGTTTCGACTCAGCTAGTGTCGGCACCTGGCACGCTCCTTTTCTAATAACTGGCTTAGCTGTTTCCATTTGTCTCATTTGGACCCCGTGTACAATTTAAAATGGCACAAATAGGTGATTGAGTCCCGGGAAGTGCAGTTTGGACAGCAGCAACATCGAGCAGTGGAAAAAATTCCAGGTGTTCGTATCTGAAGGGCAGCAGCTGGTAAATGGGAGACCATGGTCTGGTCCCAGCTCTGCCTCAAGGTGGCCAGGTCACCCACCTACTCAGGGTGTCGGAGCTCTCCCCTGTGAAGTGCAGGTAATGACCCGATCCCTCAGTGTGCTGCAAGGGTAACTTAGGATAAGTCTGTGCAGACTCCTTCTCCTCCTCTGTGGGCAGAGCCAGCCTGGGCAGGATGCCACGTACGTGACCCACAGCCCCCTTGTCTCAGGATGGGACAGCACTGATCCATTCCTGGCCTGGCCCCCTGTGGGCTCAGGCCCTGTTGGAGTGAGATCTGTCTGTTCCTTTGTCTGGCTTCTTCCTCGCCAGGATGTGCCTCCCTCGCCCCCTTTGACCTTTCACCCAAGAGCACGCCCTCAAGAATTCCTGTCTCAGACTCGATTTCTGTCGGACCCAACCAGAGAACACCACGTTGGTCAGAAAGGCTGGGAGCAGCACAAACTGATATGTGAGTGGGAAGTATTGCTATTCTCACCAGACCTACCCAGAGAAACAGGCACCTAAGTAACCTGAGCCAGGCTCGGACAATGGCATGAGACACACCAGCAGGCCAGCATGCTGAGGAATAACTGGCCATGCCTGCTTCTCCAGCAGCTCCACCAGTGGCACTACTGGCCCCAGCTGGCCAGCAGCCTCAGCACAGTGTGGATGGACAGTTGACCAAGTCATGATTGTGCTGGAATCAGACCCACTTCAGGTCATTGACTGAGTGAAAGTGGCAGAGATTTCAGTTCCTTCCTATAGATGTCTTCTTTTCTTCCTTAGTAATGGAGTCCTCCTTTTTACCAGGACACCTAACCACCTAAGAATAGAGACTACCTTCCCCAGCCTTCCCTGAAACTGGGTGGGACCATAGGACCAAGTTCTGGCCAGCGAGATGCAAACAGAAGTATTGTGTTGGAATTCTTTCAATGTTTCTTAGTCTGTTGAGGAAGCCCTTCTTCCTCACTTTTTCCTGTCTGCTGCTTTAACTGTTGATGTAATGGCTGGAACTCTGGCAACTATCTTAGGCTATGAGGAGGTTGCCTTGCGATTGGAAGTTGTACCAAGCAAGGAGCCCAGATCCCTGAGGACTTCACAGGGTTACCACACCAGCCCTGGGATGCCTACTTCTTTTCTGTGACACGTTAAACCTTTGTGTATCTAGGCCTCTAAGGCTGGGGTGCTGTCACCAGCAGTGAACCTAACCTAACAGATCCAGTTCTTGGCATTCTGACTATTCTGCATACTAGGAGAAGTCCATTTGTACCATTTGGGATTATGTTTACTGTCATCTTTAATGTGCCATCCTCAGCACCTAGTAACAAGTTTTACAATGTTTTATTGGCCTTTGATATTTTTTTTCTTTCACAGAAATAAAGCATTACTGAGATCTTTAAGAAGATAATATCAGAAGATAATACCATCTTGGGAAGTGTAAATATTTCAGGAGTGAAAAGGATCTTTCTGACCCAAACACTGGTAATGCTGAGTGTTAAGTGACTGCAGGGCTGCGACTAGTGCCCCCCGCTGACTGCAAGGCCTCCCCTGAGAGCCACTTGCCCACTTGGAAGTCACACTTGCTGGTCCATAGTGGGCAACACAGAGGCCAGAAGAACCCTGATCAGGTCACAGCTGTGACAAATAGCCACCCACTATGGGTTGAGACATACTTCCACTCTTCCAGACCTCAGTCTTCTCATCTGTCAAGAGAATGGGTCCTGGATCCCTCTGAGGCCAAATGTTAGTCACTTTATGGTCAGGTAATAACAACGTAGATACCATGACAAATCATTTTCTCTCCAGTTCCCCGTCCGTCGTGAGATGGGAGGGAGTGCTCAGAGTGGAGGCATGGCTAATGGAGAGACACGAAATCTTCCCCCAGTGCCAACTAATCAGGGCAGGTCTGCAGTGCTCAGCCCTGCAGGTGCACTGGCCAGATCTTGATTAACTGAGCAATCACCATCCCCCATCCCCATGGCAACAGACCCAGGGTTGCTCCGTGGGATGAGTCGTCTGAGAGCACATAGATTTCCTACTCCATGTTTGTTGGCATCTTATCAAACTCCAGGGAGTAACTTGCTCTGAGCCTTTTCCAGAGTTTCAAGGTCCATGGTCCCTGCTCTTCCCTTTGACTCCTTCCAGAGTCCCCCAGGGCTCATGGACACAGTGAAAGAGGATAACGAAGGAGGCAGCCATGTCCTCAGGGGAAAGAGCAGCAGAGAGGGTCCAGACATTTGTGCACAGATGACAGCTGCAATCCAGGTCTGAGGCTATAGCTCAGCGGGGCCTTTCCCAAACCCATCCTGGTGGTCTGTCCACTGGATGGAATATTACAGAGCCATGAAGGGGACTAAGAGCTACCTATAAGCTGCAACACAGAAGGACCTTGGAAACATATGCTAAGTGCAATCAGTCACATACAGAAGGACAAATATTGTGTGATTCCGCTCATAAGGTACCAGGCAAATTTAAAGAGACAGGCAGTAGAATGGAGATTACCAGGGGCTGTGAGTTACTGTTGGATGGGTACAGTTTCTGCTGGAGAGTGTGAAATGTTCAGGGTATAGATAGTGGTGATGGTTATACAACATTGTAAATGGATCTGATGCCACTGAATTATACACTCGTGAATAGTTAAAATGATAAATATTATTATGTTTAATTTGACTCCCTCAAGATAAAACAACAAATCTAGAAAGGAGAATTAAAATATCAACCTCCAACTCATATGGGAAGGTCAAGCCTGGAGGCTGATCAGGCCATACCCTCTTCCATATGAGCAGCTCCTATTAAAGTTGCCGGTCAAGAGATGCCCACGAAGGTGGAGGCCTCAGATACCTACAAGGGCTGCCCCTACATATCACTCACAGGGAAATTCTCTGCTGGTTTCACTTAAACAAGGACATGCAAATTGTAACTTTGAGTCTGCAGGCTAAATGTGTCATAAAACAAAGGTCTTTTTGATTCCACACTAATAATGTTGATGACAAGTGTATCTTCCTAGGTGCAGAACAGAGACAAGATGGAACTTTCTTCTACCTCCCCAGGTCCTAAACATAATGATGCTTCTGTCACTCCCTTTTTTCTCTTTTGACATTCACCTTGTCTTATGTAAAATATAGATTTCCTGAGCCTCACAAGAATATAACCATTTGTCTCACTGCCCACCCCCGCCCTCTCTCTCTCTCTCTTTTTTTTTTTTTTGAGACAGAGTCTCACTATGTCGCCTGGGTAGAGTACCATGGCATCACAGCTCACAGCAACCTCCAACTCTTTGGCTTAAGCGATTCTCTTGCCTCAACCTCCCAAGGAGCTGGGACTACAGGCGCCTGCCACAACACCCAGCTATTTTTTGGTTGCAGTTGTCTTTGTTGTTTAGCTGGCCTGAGCTGGGTTCGAACCCACTGGCCTCGGTGTATGTGGCTGGCCCTGTAACCACTGTGCTATGGGTGCTGAGCCCCTCTTTCTCTTTTTTTCCTTCTGCATACCATCTCCCCTTTGAAAACTGAGTTCCCAAATCCTGCTTTAGAAAAACAGGCACATTGGAAATGTTCTCAAACTTTGGCTTCATAAACTCTTATTGATTGAGATCTTTGCCCAGTCACTTACTTGGGGTTGTCACACCCATAGACTAATAGGCCGGGAATCTGCACTGGGTCTTTGCATCAGAAATGGGGGGTGGAGGGGAGTTGTTACGTGGTGGAAGGTTACCTGGGCTTTGAGAACACCTGAGAAGCTGTCCCCTGAGATTTTGCTATTGACTAAACTTGGCCTCCAGGCCCCAGCACTGCTCAGGAGCTCACAGCTCACCCTGATGGTGTCATCTTCAGCAGATTAGGAAAAGGAGCAGCTCCAGCCTGTTCCCCTGCCACCAGTGGGTGACAAATGATCATTATTAAGGAGGAAAGCGTGGTCCATTTGTCATGTTTGACATTTAAAGACCAGAAGGCCTTGGTGACAGTGGAGTTCCGATCCTGCAGGATGTGACAGGCCATTTACAAAGCCAGCCCCAGGATCTTTCCCAATCATTCATTGACAGGAAGCAAGCACAGCGTGGGGCACTGAAGCAATATCATGTTAACACTTAATTACTTTGCTTCCTCATTGACAAGACAGCTGCATCCGATGCAATTTGTCATTTCATTAGGCAGTAAATATTGAAGACAGCAAACAAACCAACATGGGCAAGCCCAGCTCCAGCCCAGCAGCAGCTGGCACAACAGGAGTGACAGCAGTGGGGCCACCTGTGTGCCCTCGGCCTCACTTCTTCTCCCAACCAGACACAACCACGGAGTTCTGTTGCCCCAGCCACTACCACCATCCAACATACAGGGACACAAGGCTTGGTGATTTTGGCATAAAATCGTCTGTCCTTTATTATAATGACATGGAGTCGCCTCTCTTGGGTTGCTGGCAGACAACCCAGGTGGAAACCAGAATTATTTCCCTGCATCCTGTTTGCAGGCATGGGGCATCCTGGCCCAGCACAGGACTTTGTAGCACTCAGAGTATCTCCTGTGACCTAGGGAAGGCAGGACAGAGCTGTACATGAGGCAGGAACCTGGGGCTGCAGACGGGTGCAGTGCAACGATGCTGGTACAGCCACAGGGCCGGGCTGGAAAGGATGGGAGAAGGGAGAGACAGTGGTGGGAGAGGGAGGCCACTCCAGACCAGGGAGCAATAAATGTAGCAAGGGAAAACAGTGACCTTAGCCGGGGACAGCCAGGAGGCTAGCTGACCAGAGCAGATACTGCCAGAAGGTCAGGTTGCTGAGAGAAGCTGGGCTGGACTCTTGGGGGTCTTAAAGCTGTACAAGGAGCTAGGACTGGACATGATAGTGCAGAAGATCCAGCCTGCTGAGCACCTCCCCAGCTGGGTGGACATTGAAGGAGGTGTGCAGAACCCTCTTCACTCTCTTCCTGCTCAAGCATCCTTCCTGCACTTGGCATACACCCGCCATTGCCTTGACCTCTGACACAGCCACGTGGTGCAGGCATCTTTACGCTCAGAGAAGTAAATCACCTGCCCAAGTTACTCAGCCACTAATTGACACAGTGAACCCAGACCTGACCTTTTCTTTCTTATATCACAGCTGCCTCCCTAGAGACCAGTTGAGCCAACAAAGCTTCTCCACAGCTTCTCCCCTTGACCACTTAATTCACTAACAAACCCTCTTCCATTCCTCTGCCGAGTCAGTGCACAGATCTGGTGGTAGTCATTCATGTGTTAGTGTGAATTTAAGTCCCTGTGCTCCTTGTCCAGTGAGTAATTTGCATGCCACACCTCTGGTCTAATGACCATAAAACTTGTTAAAGAAATCTCAGGCATAAGTGAGCAGGTGCAGGAAGACTGACATAGAACTCTTGACTCCAACTAGTAGAGAGTCAGATACTCACCCTAGATGTCTGGTTAGCCTCTTCTAGTCTCAAGCAGGCTATCAGCCATTTGCCTAAGCAATGACATAAACTAACCACGAGATGAGTGGGCCAAATGATTTTTGAAACATCTTGTTTTCTTTTTCTTTCTTTTTTTTTTTTTCTTGTTGCAGTTTGGCTGGGGCTAGGTTTGAACCCATCACCTTTGGTATATGGGGCCAGCACCCCATTGTTTTCTTAACCTTTTTTACATATATACACATGCTTAGGAAGGAACTGTAGTTTTATTGGTTTGGGTTTTCATTCTTTTTGTTTGTTTTGTTGTTTTGGCCTATCTCCCCCTTCATACACTACTGGGATTTATGTGTCAAACTTGTCATATTTGGTTGAACATCATTCTGGTTCTATCTGTGAGGGTGTTTCTAGATGAAAGTAGCGTGTGAATAGACAGACTGAGTAAAGCAGATGGCGTCCCCCACATCCAATGCATTGAAGGCCTGACTAGGACAAAAGACGGAGTAAGTAAGAATTCTGTTCTCTCCACCTGTCCTCCAACTGACACAAGGTCTCCTCCCTTCAGACTCTGGTTTGTACTGGCACTTACACCGCGGGCTCTCCTGGGTCTCCAGCTTGCTGACTGCAGATCTGGGAACTTCTCAGAGGGTGCCAAAAGGCATATATACATTTTAAGCAAGGAAAAACAGTGTTAAAATTGTAAGATTCAAAATTTACTAATGATTGTTATCTTGCATATTGTATCTTGTAGCTCTTGTAATTGCAGAAGTCAAACATTATTTGACTTTCTTAAAATGTGTATACATTTAAGATATGTGTACACATTCCTTTCTTAAAATGTGTATACATTTTTTGGTCCTGTGTGTGTGTGTGTGTATATATATTGCCTATTGGATCTTTAGAACCAATCCTCTGGAGGACCCAGACTAACGCCCCCACAAACCTAAGTGAACATGTAGCAACGTGCACTTTCACATCTCCTTTCATCCCCAAATAATCTTTTACAAACCAACAAATGTGTGACAGCATCTTTAATGAGGTGAATGATAAAATTTCTTGGATGAAAGCTATAAAATATCCTACCAATTCCACTTCCCACATACCCCCCGATGCTTCCCGTCTCTCCTCACCTGCACTTTTCCACCCCAGGCAGGGCCCATCCTGGCCTCCTCCCCCTGCTCACCTGCCCTCTTCTCTGAAGGTCCATCCAAGCCTCTTCTCTGCTCACCCCCAAGCTCCTACCAAACCCCCAACATTCCTTCTCTGTGCTCCAAAGAAAACTTCTGCCTGTTCTTCAAACAGTGACTCATACTTGGTTGTAACAGGTCCATGTTTTTTATAATAAAATGTGTCATGAGGGCAGGGACTGTGCTTCCCTTAGTAACCACAATGAATGAACACTGAGGACTTGGCCTGTCACAGAGTAAGCGCTGTGGAACTGACAAGCCAACTGGGAAGAATGGCCATTTTCTGGAAGAGACACAGTAAGGTCTGGACCATTGAATCAAAGGCCGAAAGGAACCAGCACAATCTGGGAGCTTTAGTGAAATTGCTTCATTCTCTGCTGCTGATCGTGGCACCTGGGGACTCTGTGAAGGGTCCTCTAGGCACCTTTAGGATTGTCTGAAAGGACGTGTTTGCAGCATTGATTTTCAGTCACATTTAAGACATATGTAATTTGAAACTTTTATTAGGCAGAGCGAGGACATAAGGTTGGAAATTCTTGCATATACAATATATATATAAGATGCAGAATCATATCAAGAATTTAAAGTCCCTAATCACTGGCCTAGATTATAATTTGAAAATATTTCATGTGGAAATAAACAATTGATCTATTATAATGAAAAAGACATCCAAGCCACAACACAGAAGATAAGCAGAAATCCAACTTGACTTCAAAAATATCTTCCCCTTCCAGGAACAGGGAAGGAGCACCCATTGTGACCGAGGTGTGACCCGGGCTGGCAAAACTCATACACTCGAGTGAAGCAGGCCTTAAAAAAGGAACTGACAGGAGGCGGAAAAGCATGGCGGCCGAGTAACAGCTTCTGTGCAGCCAGGCGCAGTGAGAGTGGTGAGAGAAGACTCCAGGCATCTCTGGCCGGTGGGTTTTGCCCAGAGGCTTCCCTTTGGTGACACAGGAAGCTGGTGAGAGACTTCTGGACCCCACGAGGAGGACAGAAGCGGTGGAAAATCTGGCAAGTGGTAGGTGTGTTTGTTCAGTCGGAGGCTGCCTGCAGCTGTACCCATAGCAACAGCGAGACTGCAAGCAGGAAAAGCCTTACCTGTGGGCTGTTTTGGTTTTCTTGGACTTGGGCACTCAATTGAACCGCCTTGGGAGATCTTGGGCCGGTGTGTGTAGATGACTTTGGGCGTTGTCTGGGGCCCCGGTCTGAGACACGGAGCTGGCAGGGAGCTAATATCGTTCAGCTGTGGGCTGCCAGCACAGCTGCCGTGGGAGAGCTGCCCCTGTGTGTTGCAGCACGGAGATCAGCCGGGAGACCTTGGGCGAACAATCTAGTGACTGAGCTGCCCAAAGGAGGGTACTGAGATGCTGGGGAAGTGCGGAGTTCCAAGTGTGGCAGATTAATAGCCTTGGCCCTCAGGGGCATAGTGGGAGTCTGGACTTGGTGCACTGGTTAAGCAGGCAGCCACACCGGGAGAGATCCCAGGGAGAAGTGCTTTCCTTGGAAAGCCTCTGTCTGGCTAACATTCCTAGTTTGAAGTGTCTTTCAAGTGGGCTGAGGACATTTTGGGGGCTCCCAAGCTTGCAGGGTCTGAGAGATCAGCAGAGACCTCCAGTGTCCATCATTGGGTAGCTGTATCATCATTGTGATTAACATCTTATATCTCAGAAGATCACCTGTTGCGCAGACAATACTCAGCAAGATATATATACTGTTTGGTTATTCAGTTTGGGGGGTGGGGGTGGGGGTGGTTCATTTTTTGTTTGTTCAGTTTTTTTCTTAATTTCAACATTTTTCCCTGGTATTTTTCTTGATTTTTTTTTCTTTTTTTAATATCCTAGTTTAAATACAATTTTTCATTTTTGCCTTCTTTAACAACTAGAATTTCATTTTTGCCAGCGTTTCTGCCCCTATTATTTGTTTTTTTCCCTCCAATGTTACCCCATAAGGGTTCTTGCTTATTTGTTTTGGTTTGCTTTATAGTATTTTTGGTTTTCCTCTCTATCTGGTAGAGGTGGGGTACTGTGTTTGATCCAGCTGGCAAAGAGCTGTTGACCTCAAGGGAATCACCCAACCCAGCACCCCCAGAGGTTGGGGGTCTTTAAGGTTGGGTCATAGTACCCTACTATACACCTATATTACTCCTGTTTCTCTCTTTCACTGTCTTTCCTTTTTTTTTTTTTTTTTTTTTGTCAGTGTTTCCTATTACCCCCTCTTCTTTCTCTTTTTTCTTTCTTTTTAAAATCTTTTTTCCCTTCTTTCTCTTCAATTTTCTCATCCTTCTGGTCCCTTACTAAAAGAACTCATTAAAACTTTAAAGAGCAAAAAGAAGTGAAAGAATAATTAGGGTAAGGAAACAGATACAAAAAAGCACTCATGAAGAAGAAAAATCCTGGTAAGACAAAATACCAGTTCAGAGTAACTCCTTCTAGGGAGTTACTCTGCAGAGTAACTACAGCAGAGGACTCCTCCTACAAAGAAATGTTAGAAATGACAGAAGGGGAATTCAAAATACAGATGATGAAAACAATGAAGGAAATTGCTGTGAAAGTGGAAAACAATTTAAAAAAAAAATGAACAAAATTGCTGAGAAAGTAGAAAATAACCAAAGGAAATCCAAAAACATAATCAAATAAGAGATGAAAGATACAAAGAATATAAAAAGGATATAGCAGAGCTGAAGCAACTGAAGCAGTCAATTAGGGAACTTAAAGATGCAATAGAAAGTATCAACAATAGATTAGATCATGCAGAAGAAAGAATCTCAGAGGTAGAGGATAAAGCTCTTGAGATAACTCAGATAGTTAAAGAGGCAGAAAAGAAGAGAGAGAAAGCATAACATTCACTGGCAGAACTATGGACTCTATGAAGCATTCACACATATGAATTATAGGTATCCCAAAAGGGGAAGAGGAATGCCCCAAAAGAATGGAAGCCATTCTAGATAATATTATAAAGGAAAATTTCCCTAATATCACCAAAGATTCTGACATACTCCTATCAGAGGGATATCGGTCCCCTGGTCATCTTAATTCAAATAGAGCTTCTCTGAGGCACACTGTGATGAATTTATCTAAAGTCAAGACAAAAGTAAAGATATTGCAAGCTGCCAGGAATAAGCGCCAACTGACCTACAGGAGCAAACCCATCAGGTTCACCACAGACTTCTCTAATCAAACTTTTTAGGCCAGAACACAATGGTCATCTGTCTTTAATCTACTTAAACAGAACAACCTCCAGCCGAGAATTTTATATCCCGCTAAGCTAAGCTTTAAAATTGATGGAGAAATCAAGTCTTTTATTGATATGCAAACACTGAGGAAATTTGCCACAACAAGAGCAGCCTTACAGGAAATATTTCAACCTGTTCTACACACTGATCATCACAATGGACCTTTAGCAAAGTAAACACCCAGAAATTAAAGGACAGAACCTAGTTTCCACAATGATGCAAAAGACAAAATTAAGCAATGGACTTTCACAAAACAAGATAAATAGAATGCTACCACATTTATCAATTATCTCAATAAATGTCAATGGCTTGAATTCCCCACTGAAGAGGCATAGATTGGCTGATTGGATTAAAAACAGAAGCCATCCATTTGCTGTCCGCAGGAAACACAGCTCACATCAGAAGACAAATTAAAACTCAGAGTTCAAGGTTGAAAGGCAATTTTTCAGGCAAATGGAATTCAGAAGAAAAGAGGGTTGCCATCTTATTTTCAGATACACGTGGATTTAAAGCAACTAAAGTCAAAAAAGACAATGATGGTCACTTCATATTGGTCAAGGAAAACATACAACAAGAAGACATTTCAATTCTAAATATTTATGCACC
>CAUYPK010055178.1:0-59207 GCA_963574355.1 Loris lydekkerianus
AAAAGGTTTAGGGCCCAATACACATTTTATTTTTTTTTCTTTTTAAAAACAAACAAAAAAAAAAAAAAAAAAAAAAAAAAAAAAAAAAAAAAAAAAAAAAAAAAAAAAAAGAAAGGAAAGGGAGGAAGAAAAGAAAATAGCAAACTCTTAAAGTTACAGAAAGGTTTTAGAAACAAGTATGTCAACAATCTATTAGCCTAAAACACAACCATCGCGCCTTCCCTAAATGCTGTGTCTGGGTGTCAGATCCCACTGCCGGTGCCTAAGTTCTAGGCGGTTTTGTGTTCAGCATCTTTGCCCTGTTGGGTCAGAGGAGCTGCTGATGACAGGTTTTTAAGACCTGCCAGGCTCCCAGAACCTGTGCAAGTACCTCCTGATTCTCAGCTAAGACCACGGAAAAGATTGTATAAAGGGATCAGAAAACAACAATCGGTAGCTCCCAAAGCCCAGGGAATTTGTGCAAGGGAAATGCAACCTTTTGGTACCTGGAACTCAGCACTCCCAGGCCCCCGGACTGCTTCCCAGATGTGGTGGGCAGTGAAGATGGGGAGTGTGCTGCGTTTCCTATGAATTAAGCCATCGGGTTGGGAGAACAATGTCGTCATTGATGGGGAAAGGTCGCCGAAATTCCAAGGACACTTAAGGCCTTTCACAGCGCTGAGACAGAGATGCCTAATATTAATCCTACGTAATATGAGTCCCTGACAACCCACTTTCTAATGGCCCCTCTGGCAGCTCAATTGGCCATTCAGGGTGACTCAGTGCATCCGCAAGGAAGTGCTTTGGGGGGGGTGGGAGACTCATTTTTTACCTATGATCCAATGCTATCCCAAAATATATTAGCCTGGGCCATTCTGATTCTTGAGGAGGGAAAGTGCTCTGCTCCACTGAGGGCCAATTTAATTTGGGGGGACTTCCAACCTCCAAGCACCACAAGTGAAATCAATATTCTTTCATTTATTAAACACACATTTGTGGGGCAGGCTTCTGCTGCTGCCCTGACAGTGGCTTCTGTCCCCTGACTTTACGTGGAGTGTCACCTCTTCTCACACTTACTTCCTAGGGGCGCACTGGAGTTCATTCATTTACTCAACAAATATTCAGTGAGCCCTGCTCCTATTCCAGGCCCTGCAGAGAGGGATAAAACAGCAAATAAGAGCCATTTTCTCCCTTCATAGAGCTCATAAACTAAGGAGAAAGTCACACCATAACTGTATTCACTACTATTAAGTGTAATAAGTGCTTTGCTAGGAGAAGGGCAGGACCCTCTGAGAGCACATGGCTGGCATCCTAACCGTAAGAGGAATTCAAAAAGGATCTTTGGAGACATTGACATTTCAGCTGACACTGGATAGAAAGCTAAGAGTTAGCATAGGGAAGGCAGAGCAGGGAACAGGGGCCAAGAGGAAGCTGACTGTGACGGGCCTTACAGACTAGGGAGTGTGAGGTGCGGTGTGGCTGAGGCACACTCTGGGTACGGCTGCCCCTTCTGCTCACCTGCAGCTTCCTATGCTGCACGCAGCTTTACGACCTTCTTTGGCTCCATGCTTAGTCCTCAGTGAGGCCCTAGCCTCAATCCCGCTCTCAGAGTCCCAGTCAAAACAGCTTCCCCAGGGCCACCAGGAAGGGAGCAGAATTCAGACCACAGATGTCTCCACAGGCTGATTATTGTCAAGGGGAGAATCCCTGCAAACTGGAAGGGGGCAGGTGGCCCACTGACAGGGACCAGTGCTGGGAAGCCTGCAAATGGCCAGGAAAGCTGAAGCCCTCCTCCCTTCTTCACTGCCACTGACAAGGGGCAGAACCCTCAGGAGACCGGGCCACATAGTGAATGCTTCATTTCTTTAGGACAGTTCTCATTTTCTGGTTTGGATTGAATTCCATCCCCAAAGGGGGATCAAGCTTTAAGGGGACATGAAGAGCAGGAACAGCATGACAGGATAGGAGTGTGGCCAACATTGTATTTATTTTCAAAAAAAGAAAAAAAACAGACACAGTAAACTTCAGTGGTGGACTTGACATTGAGACCAAGAGATGATGTTAATGAAGTGAGCAGGGAGGAGGCCTGAAGACATCGGAGAAGGGAGCAGAAGTGGCCAGGAGACTTCTTTGTGGCAAATTCACCTACCTGCTGCTTGTGTGTGGACCGTTATGAGCTGATAGTTTGGTGGATGCAACAAAACAGCAACCCCTTAACATACATTCATTCATCGAGCACGTGCTACACCTGCAGAGGGGAAGACCAGGGTGTGACAAGAGTATCCCTGCCTGTGACAGCTCTGAAAGGCTTCTTGTAAGAAGGGACACCTGTGTATGTGCAACTCACAAATGTCATCTGATCTAGTACAGAACAGAAAAGTGTAGCATTGCCTGGCACAAATGCACTTAGCCCCACTGTGCTTCAGTTTCCTCATCTGAAAATGAGAATAATAATTAGCTCACAGGCTTGATACCAGAACTTTTTTAAAGGAGTTAACCTATGCAAAGGTTTTGGAATGGTACCTGGTATGTGGGAAGTGCTGTGTATATATTAGCTATGATTAAGGAGATTTATTATTAATAGGGTTTTGGTTTTCTTTTGGGTTTTAGGTTTACTGAAAAATTTAGCAAGACCTCCAAAGAGACACTGCATATAATTTCCCTTCCACCCACAATTTCCCCTATAATGAGCATTTTGCACAGTGCACTACATTTATTTTATTGTGTTTTCTTTTTTGTTTTTTTGTTTCAGATTAATATGAGGGTAGTAACTATTATGAAACATTGTTTGCATTTGTTAGGTAAAGTCCAAGTTGTAGTTGAGCTCTTCACCCAGGAGGGGCACTTTACCCCTACATCAGACCAGTTAGGTAAGAGCTCACCAAACCTCCTCACTCTTCCCCCACATACTTAAATTATGGGGGTTTTTTTTTTTTTTTCTTGTGTGTGCCTGTACGTGTTCCTCTACTAGTTTCGTATTCATATTGAGGACACTGGACACTTGCTTTTCCATTCTTGTGATACTTTACTTAGGAGGATGTTCTCCAAATCCATCTAGGTAAATACAAAAGATATAAAGTCTCCATCTTTCTTTATGGCTGAATAGTGTTCCATAGTATGCACATACCATAGTTTACTTATCTATCCATGAGTTGATGGACACTTGGGCTATTTCCACAACTTGGTGATTGTGAACCAAGCTGCAATTAAGTAAAAAAATTAACTTTTGCTTCTGGATGGATACCTAGTAATGGGATTACAAGATCAAATGGAAGGTCTACTTTTAAGCTTTTTGAGGATTCTCCATACTTCTTTCCAAAAAGGCTATATTAGTTTGCAGTCCCACCAATAGTGTAAAAATGTTCCCTTCTTTCCACCCTCGCTGGCATCTGCATCTTTGGGACTTTGTGATGTAGGCTATTCTCACTGGGGTTAGGTGATATCACAACGTAGTTTCCATTTGCATTTGTCTGAGGAATAGGGATGATGAGCATTTGTTCATGTGTACGTTGGCCATTCATCTGTCTTCTTGGTAGAGGGGTCTGTTCATGTCTCTTGCCCAATGATATACAAGGTTGTTTGCTCTTGTTGATTAGTTTGAGTCCTCGGCAGATTCTGGTTAATAGGCCTTTGTCAGAGTCTTAGCATGCAAATTCCTTCTCCCATTCTATTATATTTGCTTCGGTTGTTGTAGCCTTAGCTGTGCAGAAGCGTTTTAGTGTGATCATGCCCCATTTAATTATTTTTGATGTTGCTGCAATCAGCTAACTATGTTTGTTACAACCGATGAGCTGATGTTGACACATTACCAGTAACTGAAGTCTATAGTTTACATTGGGGTTCACTCGTGTTGTCATTTTTTCTATGATTTGGACAAACGTATAAAGACAAGTATCCACCATTCTGGTATCACACATGATCGTTTCACTGCCCTAAAAATCCTCAGTGCTCCGCCTGTTCATCCCTCCCTTCCCTTTGTCCCTGAATCTCTCGCAACTACTGATCTTTTCGTTGTTCCTGTCATTTTGCCTTTACCAGAACAACACACAGTTGAAATCATACCATACAGTGTGAAGCCTTTCCAGCTGGGCCCCCAGCAATGTGCATTTCACTTTCCTTCGTGTCCGTTCCTTGGTTAAGTTTTAAAAGGGGTAGGTGCCTTCAACAGCAAGTGGAATAAGGATATGGAAAGGAAGCTGAACGGAGGGTCTCCACCTTGTCACTCTGAAGAAAGTTCTGGGAATCTTTGCCTTTGGCACTCTGCTTACCATTTCACCTCCCTATTGAACCCCCAGCCCTGAGGCTTCTCCACTCTAGTCAAGTGACTCCTTTAAAATCCAAATGTCCTTGGGAGGCCACTTTTTTTTTTTTTTAAATTTCAAATTAATAGGAGGGCAGACATTTTTAGGCTGCAGTGTTCTCATTTCCAAGGTAAGGTTCAAGTTGTAGTTGAACCCTTCACCCAGGGGGTGTGCTGAACACTTTCACATTGTGCACAGTAGGTGCGATCCCGCCAATTGCCCTCCCTCCTATCACCCTCCCCCTCCCCCTTGCTAGACAATTTTTGTGTTTTATCATTTGTATGAGCATGTAATTGTTTCTATGTTGGTTTCATATTAGTATTGAGTACACTGAAAAATGGATATTTTCCATTCTTGAGATGTTTCACTAAGAAGAATGTGTTTCAAATCTATCCAATAAACATAAAAGATGTAAAGTCTCCATCATTTCTTATGGTTGAATAGTATCCCATGGTACACATATACTCCAATCTGTTGATCCATTCATGGGTTGATGGGCATTTGGGTTGCCACAACTTGGCACTTGTGAACTGAGCTGAAACCATCATTCTGTTGCAAATGTCTTTGTGGTAAAATGCTTTTTGTTCCTCTGGGTAGACACCTAGTAATGGGATTGTGGGATCAAATGGAAGCTTTTTTCGAATTCTCTATACTTCTTCCCAAAAAGGTTGTATTAGTTTGCAGTCTCACCAGCAGTGTAGACGTGCTCCCTTCTCTCCACATTCACACCAGCATCTGCAGTTTTGGGATTTTGTGATGTGGACTAATCTTATTGGAGTTAGTTGATATCTCAATATTTCAGACCTAGAACATTGCAGTTTCCAGCTAGAAGAAGCATTAGCATCACCTGTTCCCAAACTCTTGGTTAGAGATGACTATCAGAAGAAATGTGGCCATACTGAAGCATATACACGGTCAGAAATGAGTGTGTGACCTGTGGTTCATTTACAGTGTCACTTGACCATGGCTAAATGCACAGGACCACAGACCGTGAACTGCAAAATTCAAACACAAAGTTCAACAGGAGATCTTGCAAATTGCATCCATGAGCATGTACAGGGAAATCCCAGGTATGTGCTCATTTAATACAGAACCTTTATCCAGACTAACAGCATTAAAGCACAGCGGGACTCTCCACTCACCAACAGATATGTACGGGGAATCAACAAAACATAAGACATAGGCTAGGCGGGAAGGTAAGCAGCTGAAAGTCAGATGGGCTCAGCAGAAAGCAGGCACCCACGGCAGCAGGACTCCTGAAAGAGGTGACCTTGGATCAGGCCTGTGAAGGGTGAGCAGACACAGGGGAAGGAGGGACGGGAGAGTGAACTTGCCCCAGTGGGAGTGGGTGGTGAGCAGCTCTGCCTGGTCACAGAAGGCACGCTGGGGTGTGGCAGAGGAAGCCTGGAGACCCCCAGAGAAATGGTCAAGGTGGTCACAGCCTGCAAGGAGACAGGACTGGGCCGGGTCACAGGCTGACCCTCTGCTTCCTTCCTCCAAGGCTGTGGCTGCCCACCAGGAGCTCCTCCCTGAGCCCTGCTCCCTGGACACTTGCCAGAAGACAGGCTGCAGCAGGTTCTTAGGGGACTCAAGGACTCCAGGACTCCCTGATTCCCCTGTGTCCTTGGCTGCCACTGTCCTCATTGTGCCCCAGAAGGAACAAGTTTCCTCTCGTTCCTGAAGATCGGACAATGGAATTCTTGTGAGAGAGCCTTCTCAGGAACGAGACATCCTGAGGCAGCTTGAAGCGGCCCGGGGGGCGGGGGCGGGCTTTCCTTCCTGGAAGTCCAGCTGGCTGACGCTGGTGTCCACACCCTCCTTCCGCCCTGCCGCAGCCCTGCGCATCCACTCCCGCCCCCTCTGCTTCTGCAGAAGCCTCCCCACCACCCTCTCACACCATGGCAGCCGCAGAGTCTCTTCATCAAGTTCCAACCCCCCAGAACTTGTCAGAGCAGGAAGGCCCCAGGCCACAGGCCGCCCTGTTCAAATAAACACCCAGTCAACAAGCCAACGCCTGTTCAAGAAGAGTCGGAGTACGGTTGACAAGGAGGAGGTCTTGGGACAGTGAGGGCTGTTTGGGTGGATCCCTCACCAATCCTATCAGCACCCCTGTCCCTGCCGACCACCTCCACATAGCTGAGAGTGGACACATGGGCACGCACAGCACACCCAGGCCTGCTGCTCTCCGTGCTCACATCCTAGCCCCCTACTGCCAGTCTGTGCCCCCCCCCACATCCCCAGTAATTATTACAGCACCATGCACCTCATTACCGCAGTGACACAGAGAGGGGGAAGGGAAGGAAATGAGGACATTGAAATCACACAGACAGCGAGGGAATCACAGTTCTATTCACTGTGGGACCACCTCGTGCAAACCTCTCTCTCTAGCTCATTTTCCTTACCTGCAACCTCAGGATATAAAGAAAGAAAAAAGGTTATGCTAAGGCTGAAAGGACTAACCTATGGAAGTAACAATCCACAACGCGGCTGGCACAGAGTGTAATCTCAGGAGGTTCCCCTCCCGCTTTCTTCCTGAACAAATTAAAATCGATGGCACTCCAACACGCTCAGCATGGGGCTGCCCCTTGAAGGTCACAGAGGGAGCGTGACAGGAAAAGCAGAGGCTCAGAGACATGAAGTGAATTTTTACTGCAAAGAACAGAAAACTTAGCTCAAATTGGCTTGATAGGAGAAAAAAAGAATATATCAGTTTGGCAAAAACTAATTAAGACCTCCCATAGCTATCCTCCCTTTCTTTTGTTTTTTTTTTTTAATTGTTGGGAATTCATTGAGGGTGACCCAAGGTGTCCTGGTGTCTTCCAAACACACCTCAAGGGCGCCCCACCTGTCCTTGCATCAGGTGTAGCTGTGCAGTGGCACATAGAGGAAGATGAGGATGACAGCTTGGGCACTTTCTTTAAGAACAAAGCTGAGAGCTCTAACTTCTGCTCTTCCCATTGGCTGAGAAATGGGTGAACCAGGGGAATTACTTTGAACCTGGAGACGGAAGCCATCTGTTGGACATGGCAGACTTGACTTCTGAGAGAAATGAACTTCCACATTACTCAGGCCCTTTATTGAGGACTCTGCTAGCAGGGCAGCCTCTGGCTGACTGACACAATTCATTCCGCTGAGACTAGCACTGACCCGGCCGTTTCCAACAGCATCACCGGGGACCGGATTCCTCTCATTGTCTCTGCTCCACCACCCTGATGTCGGTCTTATTCTAACACTCTACATATCCCTCTCCCCTAACTGGTTCCTGCTCCCCCAAACTACCCTAAATCCAATCCCAAAACAACTTTAGGGGAGCCTGATGGTAACAAAAATTGCCGCAGTATATAAAAGCCTCAAATTCTAACATGCCACACTCTCAGAAAAGAGTGATATTGTCTTCTGTTACCACTGAGAAATGACAATAAGAGACCACGAGACAGAAAGATATCCAGCAAACTTTAAAGGCCTACAGCTGTTCATTTCGTCTTTGAACGCCTTGTCTAACTGTTTGGCTAGAAACCAGTAGGTCAAGGCTCACACGGAGCACAGCAGCGGACGTGAGACTCAGGCTCTGACACAGAGCGTGTTCTTCCAGGGCCCTCTCGGGTTTCTATTGCGGAAGGCAGGCATCTATTTTGAACACAACATCCCTCTGGGATACATGAGGGAGTAAGAAAACTCCCCAGAATGAAGCGGAGTATTTAAACAATGGTAAACATTCACTCCATCACCAGCGCAGCCGTCATCCCAACTCGGGCCTCCCCCCAGAGCCTCCCTCCTGTGCTTAGGTGGGATTAGGACCCCAGTGAGGTAAGCCAGTGCTGGGGCTGCAAACTCAGGGAGACGCTCATTCTCAGGTGCCGACCCTGAACTCATGGGACCCTGACAACAACTGCCTCCCTACATTTTGCTCCCTATGTGCCTGCATGCCTCACCCTCATCCTGACCCTCGACCCTCAGATCTGTGCATAGGCCATTGACCCACCAGAATATTCCATAGACTTATTTCTCAAGTTCATCATGATGGACACAGATCCTGTCACCTTCCATTCCCCACCCTTGTCCTCCCACAGCCCCATCACAGAGAATGACACTACCACCTGCCACACGGTCGCCTGCCCCAGCCAGAACTGGGAAGCATCTCTGCTAGTGCTCTCTCTTCCCCTCCCTCCAGCCCCTCGCCAGCTGCAAACACACCTTCAGAATCCATCGCCTTCTCCAATCCTCACCTCCCCCAGATACTAACCCACGGTGCCTCATCTCTCCTCTGGACCTCAGCCAGAGGCCCCTAACTGGCCTTCCTGTTTTCATTCTTGCTTCCCTCCAATCTCTTTGTTTGTTTGCCATACCAGATGAGCTTTCCTCACCTGTGACCTGATGCCCCCTCCTCTCCAGGGTTGGTCATCATAGGCAGGTCCTCCTAACAGCACGACAGCTGTATGGGCCTCCTTTGAGACCCTCCCCCTAGCTCTGCTTCCAGGCCTTCTCAAAATGTTTGTCCTCCTCCCACCCACTCTCACTAACCAACTCATTCTTCAGGTTTTGGATTAAACTTCATTTCCTCCAGTAGGCCCCCCTGAGCCAAAAACTAGCCAAGCCTCCCATCTCGTGTGCCCATAACATAGACTTCTACTTTCAAAACACTTATTGTCTTTCTTCCCAAATTGGTTACAAGTTCCTTGAGTTCCTTATCATAAGTCGGAGGAATGTTTGGGGTAAGACTCAACCCCATAGAGTTATTGTTTAGCTATCATCTATAAAGCACCCAGAATATGCCAGGACTACACCAGGCACTGAAATTGCAGAGATTAAGGGGGCATCACCTCCACCCAAAGAGCTCCCAGAATCTACTCGACTGACCAACGAGGACCCCAAGCTTCAGAGTCAGGGATATTGGTTCTCTCACTATCTGCTGTGTGGACCACTCTGGTACCTGCACTCCATCCTGTTGACACTCTCCTAGTTTCAGCTGTGACTGTGATGGGTATTTCCATGCAAGCTCACAATCACCTGGGCTTTTCAGCTTCTCACCTTAAGGAAGTTCCTCCCATCTTTCAGACTCTGCCCCAGAACTTTCTCCAAAGTTGCCACAGTCTGCTTGACCTGAGCAGGTAAGCTCAGCTTATCTTTCTCCAAAGTTGCCACGGTCTGCTTGACCTGAGCAGGTAAGCTCAGCTTAGAAGCCCAGGGTCATTAACAGCTCCCAGCTCTCCAGACACCTCCCAGCCAACAGGACATGGTAGCTGATGGGTGAGTGTGCCAGCCTCCCACTCTCCTAGGAAAGGAAATGAACCCACACTGCCCACAGCAGGGACCTCAAAACCACACACTTACTTTACTTGTCTTCCTACTTCTCGGGGTCCCCTCTAAAGGTTCTTATTGCCTCTGTGTCAAGCTTGGATTTGAGGGAAACTTAAATTAGGGCCCCAAATTTACCAGGCTATTGCAAAGATCAACTACAGCGACATGAGTGACATTCTCAATGCATTTCCTAGCACACTGTCAGTGCTTAATAAATGGTAGTTACCAAGGCTCAATATTATATTCTCAGTGGGGTAGATTGACAGTATATCCTAAAAAGATAAATGCTATAATGGACATACTACATCTGAGGACTTGAAGGTACAGATTGACAACTGGTAAAAGGGTAATTTTTTTTTTCTTGTTTGAGATAGGGTCTTGCCCTGTCACCCAGGCTGGATTGTAATACCATCACCATAGCTCATATAATCTCAAACCCCCACCTCAGCCAAGTAACTGTGACTACAGGCATATTGCCACCATGCCTGGCCAATTTCTCTATTTTTTATATACACAGATCTCACCATGTTGCCCAAACTGGAAGAAGTAACTTTTAAACTGAATTTTCTTAAAGGCCTAGAAATTTGGAGGGAGAATTTCCGCTAAGGGACATAGCAAGATCAGAAACGTGGCAGTGTGACACAGCATGGTGTGCTATGGGAAGTGTGCACACCTCTCTATTATAGGAGAGGAAAGTCAGGGCGTAGGAGGGGTAGAGATCAAAGGCTTGATTTCTGGACCCTGCTAGGGAGAGAACCAAAGTCTGAGACCCCTCCAGAGAGAAGCATGAAGGCCATCCTGCACATAGCAACAGAGAGGGGGGGACTTAGTGTCCACTCTCCGTCCCCACCTGTGCTCTCCCTGCTGTTTATTTGTACTCTGCCTGGCTGTATGGACTCAAGGCATAATTCATGGCCCATCCCCTTCAGCACCCTGCAGAGAGGGGGAAGCAGGGAGCATCCCTGTCAAGTGTCAAGTGCCAGATGTTTGGCAGGGGCCTAAGAGGCGCTGATGGCCTTGGAGGTGAAACTGAAAACTCTTCTGGGGTAGGCAGGAAGCCTGGAAACACAGGAACTTGTTCAGTGAAAGACAAGTGGGTTCAGAACAGTGGTGGATGAGGAATGGACAGAAGTCAGACACTCCTGGGTTCCCATCCAGTTTTGCTCCTTCTAAACCATATGGCTCTTGGCAAGTCACTTCCTCACTCAAAGCTGCAGTGTTGTCAGCTTTCTGGTGTCCCTGCTAGCTTTGAGGCTTGAGGATGCCAATGAGGTGGAACATGAATCTCACTTTGAAGGCTGAGAAGGATCTTGTTGTCCCCTACAGCTCTTAGTCACTTTACAGAAGAAGAAATGTCGCTGAACTTTGGATGAGTTGACAAAATGAAACGTCATTGAACTAAAAGGAGTTTTTTAAATGCCATCACCACAGCTCATATAATCTCAGATATAGCTCAAAAAACCTCAGAAACCTGCCCCCTTGGTTTTAAAGGACTTTAGGAAATAATAATAGATTGGGGGGGTTGGGAGGGTCACACTGGCTATTTAGCAATGTTGTTTGGCTAAATTTTATTTTCATCTTGTTACCATAGTTCAAAATTGGTATCTAAGAGGTGGCAATTTTTTGTTCAAGGCATTTAGTTTCAGGTCCGTGCTGTGTCCTACTCCGGCCATGGTCAGCGGTCACATTTCCCTAAATGCCTTTAACGCCTGCCCATTCAGCACTGACTGTGCCCATTTTCTGATCTGGGTTCTGGTTAGTAAGAAAAGGGAAGACATAGCCCCTGCTGTCACAAGACTGGTAATCTAACATTAACTAGATAAACTACACAGACAGGACCTAGAAAATGGTACAAAGAAATGGAAACTCCGTGCCACAGTGGGAAGGAAGATTGTTTATGAGAGTGGTGATGGAAGAAAAACTTAGTTTTGGACGTCAGGGAAGCCTTGGCGTGAGTAATGTCTTCATATCCTTCCTTTTAAGGATAAAAATCCTATTCACCTGTATGGTACAGTTTAAATATTACCTCTGAGCATTTTTCTGCATTTTACCAAGTAAGACAGACTTCCCTCCTTCCTCTGGGATCCATCGTTTTTTCGTTACATCCACTAACATAGCCTTGGGAGCACTGTGGTATTATCTTTAGCTTTGATCTAATCTGTTTTCCCCACAAACTGTGAGCTCCTAGATAGCAGAATGCTCCAATGATGGACCAAATACAAAAGGAATGTTCTGGAAACTTGGGTGAAATTGAAATGCAGATCTATCACAAATTCAGGATATTTCTTTAAAGTGAGTAACTTATGTCCCTTATTTCAAATAATCTTCGATTCATGCTTTTTTTCTTAATAGAACAAACAGCTTTCTAATGAGTTTGCATGGATATCTTATGCAATTAGCAAAAATAAACCACGTATGAAAATTATAGACCTTCCACTCAAGTAACAGATCATAAAAGTCCTTCCCTGGATTTTAAAGACATTCATCTGTAATTTCTCTGTAAGTCCAAAGTCTGGCTGTCAAAATGATGGAAGCTGTGAGGTTTCTTATTTCAAATATGAATTTTTATGATGTGGTCTACCTAGATGGGTAGGAACACTTAGGAAAAGTCAGGTGGGTTTCTGAGTATTGAAACAGAAATAAAAAGAACTTGGTGAAACTCTGTTGCTAGGAAATAAACACATCTGTTCCTCTTTTTACTCACAGAATTGAGTTGTTATCAAACAGGGGCCAGAATTACAATACAGTAGAACCTCTGTAGTTGGCCATCTCCCTACTCTGATTACCTTATTAAGTTGAGACCTAATAGACTGGACATGCATCATTCGTACATATTAGCGCTGGAGACCTGGTTCCTTATTTTGACCACCTTCTTATATTGATCAGTTTGTTACAGTCCCTTGGATGGTCAACTTACAGAAGTCCTCCTGTGTTTGATTTGATAGCACTCTGGATAGAAAAGTGCCTTGGACTTAGTCCATTCAATTGCCTCCACCTGGAATATCTTTGCTCCCATCAGAATTTTTGCACCCTTCAAGTTCCATCTCAAACATATTCTTGTTTATTTTGCCAAAGAGTAGATCCATCTAAGGCAGTGGTCCTCAACCTTCCTAATGCCGCGGCCCTTTCATACAGCTCCTGTGGGTCGCGACAGGACAGGTTGAGAACCGCTGATCTAAGGTCATAAAACACATCAGTGTCAAACCATGATGAATAGGCCTCTAACCCCGTTCTCCTATAATCTTTTCTATACCAAGGTTGTCCAAAGTACGTGGACTCCTAGACGTTTAGGAAATGTTATCTATCTCCATCTATCCCACTGTAGAGAAACCTTAAGTCCTATTAACAACAAAAGGTTACCACAAATCTTATAGTGTATCTGCAATTTAGAAATCAATTTAACGTAATTTAATGAAGCATTTTCCAACTCATATGAGCCCTTTTTCCCATTATACCTATTATCATCCTCTGGAACTATTGTTCTAGAAAACACAACTGGAGAAACACTTTAACTCATTTTCTCCTCGTCTTTTTACATGGGGGAACCATAGAAAGAGTGAAATGCTAAGGATAATCCCCTCTTTCCATGGCTCTGTGTTCAATGTAAACAGGAATCCTGTCCATAAAAATTTGGCCAAAAGAATGAGAAGGCAATTTATGAAAAAAGAAACAAATCATCAGCTGGTATGAGGAAAGGTATGAGGTCTCAAGCATTACAAATTAAAACAAGAAAGGGTGGTTTTTAGGCACCAAATTGACAAAGGTATTTTTTAAATGCTAATATCATGCTAGAATTCTCAAAAGTTTGTCCCCTTTACCTTTTCTTTTAAATATTTTTCAAATGTTGTATGATTAACACGATCATTTTTTAACACCATCATTTTTAATTTAAAAAAATACCTTAAAATTATGAAAATTCTGTCACAAGGCTGAACAGATCTTATTTGGACATTCAAATTTGCCCGTTTAACACTGGGAAAATGTAACTTTTACATTTTTAAGGCTGCAAAACTGTTACTTCTAAGACTTTTGCCAGATTCTGGGTTGCTCCTTAAAATGTACATTGGCTCACCCTACAGGGGTCTAGAGTCACTTATTTTTCTGTGCACCCTAATGCAGTGATTTTCAACCAGCGTGTGCCGCGGTGCACAGGTGTGCCTGAGAGGATCTTAGACGCGAAAATTTTTAACGATCATTAATTAAATTATTTTTGAAAGAAGTTCAAAGCACAGTACATTTTTTTTTTTTACTTTTTTTTTTTTTGATCAACATAATTTAAGTGTGCTGCAGAAGTTTAACTGCAGTAGTTTAACTACATCAAGCATGCCATGAAGCTAAAAAGATTGAAAAATACTGCTCTAATGGGTAAATTCACCCCCGGTTGCTGACTTAGTGTCAAGGCCAGGTGTATGGAGCAAGACCTGGACCATCACAGTACCCAGGGATAAGAATCTCACATGAAGCTGTGGGGGTGTCCTGGAGAGATTCCACAGAGGAGGAAACCCAGACGGGGAGGCAGCACGGGGGTCGTATGGCCATGGAGTTTAGAATCAATCAGACCAGGCAGGTTTAGGAAATAGCTCTTCCTCTCAAACCGGAGGGAGTTCTATACCTTCTCTGAACATGGCCTCTTCCTTTTGGAAAAAGCACGGCTAAACTGGAGCAAGGGATTACAGGATGGTCAGGTGGTTTAAACTAGAAAAAGGAGTCACTCAGCTTCTGGCTGAGGCCTCCTGGAGACATCTAAAAAGAATCTCCTGCAGCCCCCAATTCTAGACTCTGTGAAAGTCTAACGCTCCTCCTACAAAGTTCTGCAAACTCTAGGGGCATTCCTTGCTTACATGTATACAATTCTACAGTCCTTTTTTAAACCTGCAGATTCTGCTTCACACAGTATTGAGCCAGTTGTGAAATTCAGACTCTTCTCCAATTTCCAAGAACAACAACAACAATAATCATACAATTCTACACGTTTGAGAGCCCAGTAGTACTTACCGACATTTTGAAGGATGAGATTTACGTTTAAAACACAAATAATTTCAAATTAAGATTAAGGTGTGCCTACTCCTCCACGCCTCTGGGCCACCCCACCTCCCGCCTTTCTGCTTCCTGCTCTGTCTTCGCTGTCTCTCCACCCACACCACACCCTGCACCTTTCCCTCCTTCTCCTTCTCTAGAGCCTAAACAAATGCTTCTCACTTTCACAGACACAGAGCCTTGACTATTCTTTTGTAGCTGAAGCTCTCGTGAACATCTTTAGTCCCAAATAGATTATCAAGTCATCTTTTAATAGAGAAAAATAGTTATCTCTCCAAGAGGAATTCTGGGGTTGGCCATTCAGATTATTTGTAATTTTTTTTTTTAATTTCATTAAACACAAATACAGAAACAGTGTTGCATAGCAGTGAGGTGTGTGATGGGCTATACATTTTGTTCGGTTGCACGACCTTGACAAATTATTTAAACTCAGTGTTCTCATATGTAAAATGAAGATTATAGTAGTACTGAACTTCTAGTGCTGTAAAACTTAAATTAGTTAATACATGCTTTAAAACCCTAGAACATTCCTTGACACATGATAAGGTCTCAATAAGTACTAGTTATTCACTTTTACTAAATAATTTTTAGTGCATGACCCCCATCTGCTGTTCCGAGGACTTTGTCCCAACTGAGTAATCTACTTGAACAGCAGTCAATACCTATAAGGCATTACCAAGAATGTACCATTTTGGCCACTGGAGTCCATTACTCAGAAAAACTTCTAACCAAGAATATATAACTGGCAACAATGATATGACTATGCAAAAGCAGTAGGCTAGCAGTGTAACGTAACAATTTGGAGTCATGTCTCCTAAGTCAAATCCCAACTCTGAAACTTTCCTGTGGTGTCATCTTGGACAAATTCCGACCTTTGTGAGTTCTGGTTTTCTTACCTGATAAATGCAAGTAAAAATAAAACCTACACTTTAGAAAGTGGTAAGAGACATAATATATAGGAAAAAGAAGACATCCTTATTACATGGTACATATTCACTACATTAGATAGTGGTGATGGTGGTGGTGGTAAACAAACATTATAAAATATATGTTTAAACAGTAGGGGTCTCATTCAGTGATTTTTCACTTAGAAAACTGCTGTATGGCGGTGCCTGTAGCTCAGTGGGTAGGGTGTCGGCCACATACACCAAGGTCAGCAGGTTTGAACCCAGCCCAGGCCAGCTAAAATCAACAATGACAATTGCAACAACAACAACAAAATAGCTGGGCGTTTTGGCAGGCGCCTGTAGTCCTAGCTACTTGGAAGGCTGAGGCAAGAGAATCACTTAAGCCCGAGAGTTTGAGGTTGCTGTGAGCTGTGATGCCACAGCACTCTACCGAGGACGACATAGTGAGACTGTTTCAAAAAAAGAAAACTGCTGTATACTCAAAGGCACTACCAACTCCCACTCTGTTACAAATAATCTTTGGAACAGCCTGAAAATATGTATCTGTCACTCACAAACTCAATCAACAGCAATAACTATAAATAAGATGTTGGTATCTTTATTTAATTTATATCATTTAGATTATTTTATATAGACATTTTTATGTCCTACTTTTCCACTTAACATGATATTAAAAGTCTGTTCCGAAGCCTTTAAATTTTTTATGCACTTTTTGTAACAATACACAATAATATCCTATTGTAGAGACCCATCATAATTTATTTGACACTCTCTTGTTACTGGACATTTAGGTTGTTTCCGATTCATGATTATTATAAACAATGCAGCCATGGATGTTTTTCTCCAGGAGGTTTTGTTTGCATGTTGGATTATTTCCTTCAGCTATATTCCTAGATATAGAATGACTGGGCCAAAAAATATGAACTCATAGTGCCATGTTGTTATCCAGATCCTTCACATATTTGAAGACAATAATCATGCTCTGAAGTCTTTTCTCCAAGATAAACACCCTTGGATCCTTCTATCCCTGTCCATATAACTCATTTCCTAGAGTGTTCATCCTCTTTTCCCTTTTCCTCTGGAACCAAGGCACCAGCTCAATGCTCCTACCCTCTGACCCAGTTTTTGTCTTTGCCCCCTTATCTCCTACCACACCTCACCTCATTTCCAGCTACCCTCCCCTCTGCTCAGTCCCTGCACACCCTGTTCCTTCATTCTCCATTCATTTGCTAATTCTGTCCAAATGGATTCCACACTCTGGATGCCTGGGAAACAGCCTCATCTTTCAGGACAGGGCTCCAGGGCACCTCTTCTCTGCAGCCCTCTGAGTTCCTCCTTCTCTGCCCAGGCAGCATGAACAGCTAGCTCTGTGCACGCTCCTCCTGTCTCACCTGGTACAGACCAATCATGGCCCCATGACATAGAGAGCTTCCCAAAGCCATGGAGGACCTATTCGAATTTGGATAATTCAAGGAGGATTCATAATAAAGAATGAATTAGGGAGGTATGGGCAGAATGCCAAGAAACTACAAGGAACGGCATAGTACTCAAAGGCTAGCAAGATTCTAAACATCTCTGTGCCTAAAGGAGTAAGGACCGGAGGGATTACTGGAACTCAAAAGGAAAGGGGTCTTATGGAGAGAGCATCGTGAAAGAGGCTATGACTTCCATCAAGGGGCAAAATCAAGCCAAGGTAACCCCACAGGGGAGGACCCAGGAGAAGGAGCACCTTGACTTCACACAGGCTCCTGCCTCATTTCCACCTCCTGTCTAGGCTTCCCATTAGCAGACCCTAGCTGGACCCCAAGGGAGGACAGGAGGCCATTCAGGTACGATGCAGTCCGTGAAGGTCATCCCCATGGAGCACAGAGCATGGTGAGAAGAGTGGGCAGTATATCTGAGGGGCCAAGGGAAGAGCCCCTCTCACCCGATTAAAGCTAGCTGTCCTGTATTGTAGTGAGCTATTGGCAGGCACTCTTCACTGTCTGGATGACATAGTCATTGCCTCTCTTCCAAACCATCTTCTCCACTGCAGCATGACCATGTTGCTCTTCCACTCAACATGATGCAATGGACCCCCAGATCCCCCCATTGCCTGCAGAAGCAAACAAATGCATTAGCACCACTAACGCCCCTGACAAGTCCTACCTCTCCCCTCTACCTGCTACACAGCCCAGCATGGGAACAACTTGTCAATCTCCAGACTCCACATTCTCTCTATAGGGTCTCTGCTTCTGTCCTGAACATACTACCCCCACTAGAAATCTCCTACTCATTCTTTAAGCCTCAATTCAAGGTCTACTTCCACTATCAAACTTTCCCTGCTTCCCTCAGACAGACTCTAGGCCTCCTTCTCCAAAGCTCTTTTGTAGCTTATATTTTACAGCACTTTATATTATAGATGTTTATAACTCTGTCTCCCCAAATAAACCATAAGCTCCTTTATGGCAGGGACCATGGCTTACTTCATCTGTTTCTCTAGTACCTAGCAGAGTCTCTGGTACATAGTTGAAATTCAGTATTAAATTCGTGAATAAAACATTGAATCCGATATTTGCGGTTAATGTGGATTCCTCATTTTGTGTATGAGTTTTTTTTTAATGTATATTTGTCTTGCACTTAGGTGGGTGACAGTAGGTGACAGAGGACAGAAACTTGTGTCCTGGGCATCTCTCAGCATCAGCTGGTCCTAGCCGCTGTCTACCCTTGGCAGAACCTCTGCATGAAGGCAGCCTCACTGAGAGGTCAAGTTGGACATGGCCCACGTAGAGCCCACTCTTGGTACATTCATTTGACAGATGGACCCTGTTAACAGGTAACTTGCCAACAAGCCCTTAGAAGCTCTTGTGTCTGCTTCCTAAATCCATTTTGAAGCAAAAATCTATTTTATTAGCTGAAGACAGAATAGACCAATTCCAAATATTTAGAAAAGCTTAATCTTGCAAATTAGCTAGCTGTCCTCCGGCCACATGGTGGCCACTTGTGTGGGAGGAAAGCAAGCCCATCTCGGGACAGACCTTTCTCTGTTTCTTGAGAAAACACAATCAAACACCCTTCCCCTTTCATCCACATCTGGCGGCTGCAAAAACAGTGACCCATGGAATTCACATTTTCATACTTGACTACGGCAAGCCAGAGTCCAGGGGTTATTCTTGCCGTGTTTATGAAAGAGCAAAGCCTGTCAGGGTAAGGAGCCTCCTGATAGAGTGCTTACAGAGAAAACACGCCGAGATTTCTGTTTCCCCAAATTAGAGAGGGAGCTTATGATAAGAAGCCTTTTCATTAATTTCTCCCCCTCAATTGCTTCCCTGCTGTCCCATGGTATAATTGAGAGACTTGAGGTTCAGCTTTGTAAAGAGAGACCCATGGAAAATTCCCCAAAGTTGAATAGCTGAGGGGATTCTAACTCTCAAAACTTCACGAGGCCTCAAGGAAATCATACTGCACCCGTGACAGGAGTTCATTGCTAAGTGAACAGAAAAAGGATTTTTCTTGCCATCCTTTTAGGCTGGGGTTTTATCAGTTCATCGTGTTCGTCTTACACATCCAATGCCGCTTGTCCAGTCCTCCCCCGTGGGAAAGCAGGGAGAGCCTGAGGAGGAGAGAAAGGCACTTTCCAGGAGTTCCGAATTGGAGGCTGATGAACAGCACACGGAACCATCCAGATAGGGCTCAGGGCAAGAAGAGTGATGGGAGAGGAGATTCAAGTGGGTGTCGGGAGCATGTCTGGGCAATAGCGTCGCAGAGGGACTCACATCTAAGTGGAAACTGAAGGCCATGGTGGAGATGGCCAGAACAGAAGAAGAAACGCCATCATTCACACAGGGCAAGTCCTAGACCAAGGCCACAGTGAGCTTGGGGAGGAAGAAGGAGTGAAGGAGCAATCTGTGTGCCGTGCCAAGGACCTCATGTTGTCATCACCAGGAAGAGCCATTTCAGGGTCTAATCTGGGAAGGACCTGGCCTACACTGTAGTTTAGAAATCTCTGCCAGTAGTGAATCATAAATGAGAAGTGCCAGGTCAGGACACCAGTGGTTCTTCTAGTCCATGAGCCTTTGGAGGAACAGAGAATATTTTACATACCTTTTTAAATTCAGGGCCCAGGTCCATGCCTATTATGGAGTCAGAGTCTGATAAAACTCTGAATGAGTTCATCAACCAAACATTTGTTGACAAAATTAGTCATGATTCAAAACACTACTGCTTGATAGCCAATGCATCATTGCCTCTCTCCCATGCTCTCAGTAGGTTCATGCCCACACACATGTAGATAAACGTGGTCAAGACCCTTATCCCAGTCTGCTGATCCCCAGTTACCTGAAGGTCTTTTCCTCACTGCCTTGTCTCTGCTATTCGTCTGCCCGATGCATTCATCCCTTGGACTTTGAATTTGGCTTAAGTATTGCCCACTTCCGAAGACTTATCTAGCAAAGCTGACCATCACCTCCTCTGCGTAGTAGGTAGAATCTGTTATTAATTTAGTCCATTGTGCCATGTTTGTGTGAATGACTACTTCTTGACTTCTTGGAAGCCAGGAATGGTATTTAATGCATCTATCTGATGTACTACTTAGTCGATGATTAGTAAATGACTAAAATCACAAAAGGACGTTCAGAGGAGATGTTTTCTGAAAGGAAGTTTTTGGGTCAATTTTGTGTATATGAGAATGGAGTACTTTTCTGCACCAGCCCTTGAATCTGCCTACTTTGAGCAAGGCTTAACCAGCACTCTGCGGGTGGTGGAGGCCACAGCAAAGTGTATTAATGTTGTGGTCTCACTCCATGACCTGGCTGCTAAGAGCACTGAGCAATTAGGAAATGCACCTTCATAATTTCAGAAAACACAGGTAATCCCACCTAGCCAAGAGTGAGTTAATTAAGACCCACATGACCATCTCATTGGGATATCAAATGGTGCCTCCAGCAAGGATGTCTAGAGAAAGATGCCATCAAATATTTCACATAAACCACTTTCACTTGTGCTAGGCCAAGTGGAAGTCACTTTGCACCCTGACAATTTGACCTTCTCTGTCTGATTCACCAGATGTTGAGACCCCACCTACCCCAAAGATGTCCATTACTTATTTGTCGATGCAAACACTTCAATCACTATTGTACTACAGGAAATTTGTGCTAATGGTCTTCTTATTGTCACTTTCCCCCCATTTTACGTTCTCCGTGATGAAATCTTCATTTTCATTGTCTGTAGATATGATTCACTGAATCAGTTTATTGGCCCTATCTGATTTTATTCATTATAGCTTTGGTCATTGCAAATTTTCTTTTGTGGCCATTACTTCTACTAAGTCCAATTTCTCACAGCAATGAGAAATCCTATAATGAAGATCTAATTTTGGCAACACATTTTGACCATTTCACACATTTGAGGGGAAGGGTTCAAGAACAAAGGTTTGGAGTATACAGTTTGAGCCCCTATCAGTTTTGTTTTGTGGTAATTGCTTTATCTAAATTCAATTTACACTGGGACAAATTTTGCAATTTTTTATTGATACCAGCACATTGTGACACTGGGCTCAGGCTTGTGTCCAAAAGAAGCACAGAATGGAATTTTTTAATCAGGCCATTGTTGGTCACAACGGGAAGGATTACAGTAGGGATGGGGGAGGGGAAAGCCACTCTGCCTCTTACTAGGTGAATCGTGGGCTAGAAAGGACCCAGGAAGGGGAAAAGTCAGATGAGGCTGAAACACAAATGTTCTGGGGATGAGACTGAAAGGTTAGATGAAGCCTTGAAGACAACCCAGTTAAACGGTAGTCACTGTTAGGAGAAGACCACTCTCTCCCCATGCTTCCTCCCTCTGCCCCCAGCTTCCTGGGCTGTTCGGAAGAATCGTCAATCTGATGGTCAGGTCAGTACCAGACTATTCCTGGGACACGTGCCTTAGAAGCCAGCAGACAGGCATTTACTTCCAGGTCCCAGGTTGAAATATAATCAAAATATCCTAACACTTCCCCCACTCTTCCTAGCATATGCTTCCTCTAGGACCTTGAATAAGTTGTTTAAACATTCTCAAGGTCGTCCATTTGATCATGTGCAAAATGAGAGTTCGGTGAGAATTTGTTAAAAACACACATTCCATTGAGCGTGTACTGTGCGCGGGCACGGTTCTAAGTGCTTTACAGACATTAATGCATTTATTCCTTGCAATAACGCAGTCGGTGGACACCATCATTACCCTCTCTTACAGAGGACCTAATGGAGCCTAGAGAGGTCAGTGACTCACTCAAGTTTGCACAGTGAGCTCTGAGGGGACTGGGGATTGCAAACAGAGAATCTCCTTGGCAGGTATCCCTCCTCCAAGCTCCTGCCTCCTCCCCATAAGTCCTAATTAAATAACAGGCATCTGAAGGGTCAGGCACAGGGCCCGAAACATGTGATCTGGGAAATGTGCAGAAGAGCTAAAGGAGAGGGCTGAGCACAGATGTGATGCTAATAAACATATGTTTCAGAAATGTCAGTAAGGAGAACACCTTCTTCTCCAAGAGTTAGGCCTGAGACACCCTCCCTGAGGTGTGGGACATTAGAATAAAAAACAATCAACACAGAGCAAAGAATATGGGCCTTGCCTGCTCTTACTCAGCTGGGGAAATGAGACCCTTCCTCTATGGGGAGGACTTGGGAGGGTCCAAGAGCACAGAACAAGTCAGGGAGGTTCCTGCCCTGAGTGCTGCCACCTAAGCCTAGTGCCACCTTCACCCCTTCACACTGTGCTTTTCTCCTGATACTCAGGGAATGAATAAAACCTGTAACTCAACCGCAGCTGGCACCATGCTTGTGTTTAACAGATGGCACACCTCGCCCCTCGGCCCTCCTCTTGTCCTCTCCTATTTCTCTGGAAATAACAGCCTCTCCTTACCTTTTGCAGTTCCCAAAAGAGGGATCATTTGGCCTTTCCCTGGGAACAGAAGTACTTTGGGGACATCTGCTTCTGACTCTCAGGATAAGAAAAACATTGGCAGTGGTGCTGAAAGCAGAAGGGATTCAAGGCTCCAGTTTTCCTTTGATGTTTCTATCCCTCTTTGAATCCAGTCTTGCTCCTTGTTTTCTCCTCCCCTCCATTTTCCTGGCCTTTCCCCTTTCCTCACCATCTCTGGAAGTCTTGGAGCTTCCAGACTTGGGCTGGGATCATTACTTCACCACTTCATAGTTGGGTGGCCATTGAGTGAGTAACCAAATTGTTTAATTTATCTGAGCCTCTGTCTTCAAATCTATAAAATGGGATAGTTATATCTTCCTCAAAGACCTGTAGCAGAGATGAAATCAATGGCATAAATAAAGGGTGATGTCTGTAAAATCTCTAGGAAGGATCCCCTCCCTTTGTTACACTCCTAACAGTGTGGCCTCTAGATCAAAGTAGAGAAATAGAACTAAAACGTGAACTCGTTTCTATGGGACTTGAAGTTTACAAATCACTTTTGCTTGACCTTTTCACTTTGGTTTGATTTACTGATATGTTAATAACATTCCAATCCCCACATGCTTATTAAAACATAAGAGTAGCTACTTCACAGTATTGCTATAAGGATTAAGTGAATTAAAACATTCAAGTATTTAGAAGAATTACTGGTGGGATTGCAAACTAATACAGCCTATTTGGAAAGAAGTATGGCGACTCCTCAAAGAACTCAAATTAGACCTCCCATTTGACCCCTCAATCCCACTACTGGGCATCTACTCAGAAGAAAAAGAAATCATTTTATCATAAAGACATTTGCACTAGAATGTTCATCGTAGCTCAATTTACAATCCTTAAGATGTACAAACAACCCAAATGCCTATCAACTCAGGAACGGATTAACAAACTGTGGTGTACATACACCATGGAATACTATTCAATCATAAGAAAAGATGACAACTTTACATTTTTTGTATTAACCTGGATAGAGCTGAAACACGTTCTTCTCAGTAAAGAATCACAAGAATGGAAAAGCCAGCATCCAATGTATTCAATTTTATTATGAAACAGTGGACCATCTAACACACGCCCACGTAGGAGAAAAACTTAATTCTGTTCAAGTTGGGGGAGAGGGAAGGAGGGGGAGAAATAGAAGGTTGGGGTGCTCTCACTTAAAGTACACAATGTAGGGGCACATGGCACAATTTTAGGGTGTGGAAAAAAACTACAAGAGGGACTCTACCTAAAACATTCAAAAAGTGTGACCTGGTTGTTTGTATCCTCACAATAACTTAAAATAAATAAAATAAAGTAGAAGAGAATGATTTATTCTGGTTTATGGGCATAGTTCATCTTATTGTGCTTCACTTTATAACACCCCACAGATACTTCGTTCTCTACAAAGTGAAGGTTTGTGGCCATACCAAACTGAGCAAGTCCACCAGCACCATTTTTCTTTCTTTTCCTTTTTTTCTTTCTTTCTTTTTTTTTTTTTTTTTGCAATTTTTGGCCAGGGCTGGGTTTGAACCCACCACCTCTGGTATATGGGGCTGGTGCCCTACTCCTTGAGCCACAGGAGCCACCTACCAACAGCACCATTTTCCAACAGCATATGCTCACTTCCCATCTCTGTGTTGCACATTGGTAATTCTCCCAATAGTTCAAGACTTCTGTTGTTACTATAACAGTTGTGGTAATTTTTCTCATGCTAACAGGACTTACTGGTGGATCAGGTGTGGAGTAAAAGGAGAGAAAGGGAGGAGTCAGGAGGACTGAGATTGTTTGCTCTGTTCTGGGAGGACAGAGCTGCTATTTACCAAGATGGGGAAGACCGGGGCAGGTGCAAGTCTGAGAGGGAAGATCAGGGGTTTGTTTGGGGTTTTGTTTGTCTGTGTGTTTTATTTCAGATTACTATGAGGATGCAAACATTTAGGTAACATTGCATTTGTTAGATTAAATCCAAGTTGCAGTTGAGCCTTTCGCCCAGGAGGTGTGCCATGTACCCTGACATTGTGCCTATTAGGTGAGAGCACACCAACCCCGTCCTCCCCCCCTCCACTTGAGTCTAATTCAGTTTTTCTCTAATGTGAGTATGTAGTTGTCCATCTGGTAGTGGCATATTAGTGTTGAGTACATTGATACGTGTGTTACACTGATTTGTGACCAGCGGTCTTCAGTATCACTTTTGTAATAGTTTGAGAACACCATGAACTATGCCCACTTAAGATGGCAAATTTAATCTAGAAACCCTGCGTCAGTCCTGACTGCTCCAACCACCAGCTGTTCTCCCGTCACTCTCCCTGGGCCTCCCTATTCTCTCAAATACAAAAATATTGAAATTAAGCCAATTATGTACACGTAATAGCTCTACAATGGCTTATAAGTGTTCAAGGAAAGAGTCACACATCTCTCCTTTTAAATTAAAAACTAGATATGATTAACCTTAATGAGAAAGGCATGTCAAAAGCCAAGACAGACCAAGAGCTGGGCCTCTTGTGCCTGTTACTCAAGTTATGAATGCAAAAGAAAATTTCTTGAAGGAAATTAAAACTGCTACTTCTCCAGGGAACACGTGAATAATAAACAAGTGAAACCGCCTTATTGCTGGTGTGGAGAAAGGTTTATTGTCCTGGATGAAGGCCATCTGCAATGTTCCCTTGAGCCAGATACTAATGCAGAGCAAGGCTGCAACTCTCTTCAATTCTGTGAAGGCTGAGGGAGGTGAGGAGGCTGTGCAAGAAAATATAAAGCTAGCAAAGTTTATTCTGGTGGATTAAGGAAAAAAGCTGTCTCTATAACACAAAAGTGCAAGGTGAAGCTCAAGTGGGGATGTGGAAGCTGCAGCAAGTTACCCAGAAGATCTGGCTAAGTTCATTGAAGACGGTAGTTACATGAAAGAGGCTTTCATTGTAGACAAAACAGCCTTCTAAGAGGGAAAGATGCCATCGAGGACTTCAATAGAGAGGAGAAGTAAATGCCCGGATTTAAAGCTTGAAAAGATAGGCCGACTGTCCCGTTAGCAGCTAATTTAATGACTGTCTTTAAGTTTAAGCCAATGCTCATTTAACATTCTGAAAATCCCAGGGCTCTTAATAATTATGCTGAATAGGACAGGCACTGTGGCCCATCTTGTAATCCTAGCACTCTGGGAGGCTGAGACAGGCAGATGGTTTGAGCTCAGGAGTTTGAGACCAGCCTGAGCAAGAGTGAGACCCCATCTCTAAAAATAGTCAGGCATCATGGTAGGAGATTGTAGTCACAGCCACTAGGGAGGCTGAAGCAAGAGGGTCACCTGAGCCCAAGAGTTTGACATTGCTGTGAGCTATGATACCATGGCACTCTACCAGGGCAACAAAGTGAGACTCTGCCTCCATAAATAAATAAAGCAGAATTGATTCTGCATATGCTCTAAAAATGCAACAACAAAGCCTGATGGTAGCACACCTGTTATAGTATGATTTAATGAATATTTTAAGCCCAATGTTGAGACTTATCACCCAGGAGGAAAAAAAGATTTCTTTCAAAATATTGCTCATTGGCAATGCACTTGGTCACTCAAGAGCTCTGATGGAGACATACAAGGAGAGCAGTGTTGTTTTCATGCCTGCTAACACAACATCTGTTCTACAGCCCACGGATCAAGGAGTACTTTTGACTTTCAAGTCTCATTATTTAAAGAATACGTTTCATAAGGCTATAGCTGTCATAGATAGTGCTTCCTCAGATGGATCTGGGCAAAGTAAATTTAAAACCTTCTGGAAAGAGTTCACCCTTATAGATGCCATTCAGAACATTCATATTTCATGGGAGGAGATCCAAAAAATATCAGCATTAATAGGAATTTGGACGAAATCGGTTCCAACCCTCATAGATGACTTTGCGGGGTTAAGACTTCAGTAAAGGAAGGAAGTGCAAATGTGATGGGAATAGCAAGGCAATTACACTGAGAAGTGGAGCCTGGAGACGGGACTGAATTCCTGAAATCTCACGATAAAGCTTTCACAAATGAGTTGTTTCTTGTGAATGAGCAAAAGAAGTGGTTTCTTGAGATGATACGTACTCATGATGAAGATGCTATGAATATTGTTGAAATGATGACAAAGGGTTTAAAATATGCCATAGACTTAGTTGATAAAAAGCAATGGCAAGGTTTGAGAGCATTGATTCCAACCTTGAAAAAAGTTCTACCATGGATAAAATGCTGTTAAGCATCATTGCAAGCTACAGAGAAATCTTCCATGAAAAAAATATGATATGGCATATTTTAAGAAGTTGCCACAGCCACCCCAACTTTCAGCAACCACCACCCTGTTCAGTCAGCCACTGTCAACATAAAGGTAAGACCCAACATCAGCAAAATGATTACTACTAGTTGAAGGCTCAGATGATAATTGGCATATTTTAGTATAAAAGGATTTTTAAATTAAGGTATATACATTGTTTTTTGATACACAATGCTATTGCACACTTAGTAGACTATAGTGTAGTGCAAACATAGTTTTCATAGGCACTATGAAACAATTGATGTGACTTGCTTTATTGCAATATCTGCTTTGTTGTGGTGGTCTGGAACTGAACCTGCAATATCTCTGAGTTTGGGCTGTATGTTGTTATCATTGCACACAAAATGCTTTAGTATGTTTGAGGACATACAGACAAATAAGATTCAGATGCTGCTTCCAAAATGGTGGAGGCATCTTATTAATTTCATCTAAAGGTAAATGAAAAGAAGTTCAGAAAATTCATTGCCTTGCGAAGATTGTCAGCTGAGATGGGAAAGAGACAGGGTTCAAACCCAAATCTTCTCACTCCAGTTCCTATAATCTTTGCATCATGACATAAGATAATGGGGTTTTATTTCAACTCTCACATGTTTGACCTTGATCTTCACCATTAAACCTAGACAGCTAAGTGTGCTCCACTTTTCATATTAGCCAACATACAAGGCATAAATCACTTACTAAATTAACTCTCAAGTGGAATCTTTCCTTTGAAAGTGGCTCTTCCCAGCCCTGCTCCCAGACACCTGCCCAAATGGCCAATGGTGTGATGTCGCTTTGCCCCACTCTCCTGTATCCCTTGCTGTCTGAGTGACATGGGTACACAATGTCTTCCTCACATATCATAGGCTGTCTATGACTTGTTTTTGAAAATATTCCTTTATTTAAAGAGACTACCAACTGGAGCTTCATCATCTCCTCTTCCCATTGCAGCCATTGTCCATCTTCCATGAAGAGCCTTCAGCATCTATTCCTGCCTGGTGTACTGGATACAACACTCCCTGCACCACAGCTATTGCCCTTCCAGCATTTCTGTGCTTTTAATAAATGAGAGGATTAATCTTTCTGAACACCTTAATCCTAGGTGCCAATTTTTATTTGATTTATTTTCCAAAATAACCCTAAGGAATAAGTATTACTTTACTTTTTCAGGTAAGAACACTGGGTTTGAAGCAGCTTAAGTAACATGTGTACAGACACAAAGCACCCAAGTGGCACAGTAGGCTGGTGTCCCTTTGACTTCAAAACCAGTGGGCCATCACGCAAGGAGATGTCAACTGGGAGACAGAAGATCTGGGAATTGTCCCAGCTCTGCCATCAATTTGACAGTAGCCTTGGGTGATTTCAATCCCTTGTCTGAGCTTCCCCATCTGTGGTTGAAGGAATTGGATACAGTGAGTATTCAGGCCCTTCCAACAGCACAGGCTCTGAGCTACTAAAAGACGCTTATGTGAGTGGCCTGTTTCACCATGGCGAGCCCAGATGTTTTAATTCAGAATTTCCCGTGTGGTAATCAGTCTCATCACGTTATTTCCTGCCTGCACTTCTAACCTCCCTCATTTGGGATCATTTGTATTGCTTTTTTGTGTCACTTGTGTTTACCCAGGGCCTGATTTAGAATCATCTGCAAATTTCATCAAAGAGCGTTTATTCACCACCTACCCAGGGAAGCATTCTAGGCCAAGTGAAATACCAACAGCAGAGCTTGCATTCTGTTCCACTCACCTTCCCTTCACACATTTCTCTAAATAACTACCCTCAAAGTGAGTTAGCGCTATCCTGAAAACCTGGGGTTTGGGGTCAGACAGACCGGGGTAGGAACCTTGGAAAAATTACTTAACCTGTACATAAACTTTCTGAAATTCAATTTTTTTTCCATCTGGAAAGCAGGAAAAATTACACCCACCCCAAAGGGCTGTTTGGAAGGTGATTTCATGTGGCATATGGAGCGGCCTAATACAGGGTCTGGAATAACTTAAACCCCTTTCCTAGCCTTCTCTCTAAAGGGTTTGTGAATGGCCATCAAGCAAACAGAGGTTTTGCTTCTGAAGCTGAAAGGTTTCCTTCTCTTTATTTGGATAGCATCACAGGGAGTTTTCCTAGCGATGACATATAATATTACCCATATTATTTCTTAACTCACCCTTAGGCATATACTATTTAGCTTTGGCCTGCAAATAAAGAAATAGTGGGACTCTCCGGTGAAGGACCTTGGGGGAGTTATATAATCTTGCTAAGCCTCTTTGTATCTAGCCTTTCGAAGCCTTTATCTTTCACATTGCTACAAGGATTAAATGAAGTCATGCAGGTAAGAACCATCATCAGTGTTCTATACATCATGTGGGTTGGGGTTTGAATTCTGCTCTCCCATTTGCTAACTTTGAGATCTCTGAGAGCCAATTTTGACATCTGTCAAATGGAGTTAATAATTCTTATCTTTAATGTGACTGTGAGGTTCTGGTCAGTAACTTTAATAAACAAAAGGTGCCCAGAATATGGGAAGACCTCCCCCTTTACCTGAACATTTTCGTGTTGTATTGTCATGGTTAGGAACAGAAAAGAAACATGATGATGAAGTACACAGACACAAAGGCCAAACAGGTGAAATATGTTGCTTTCTTTGATGGGTCTGTAAGAGTTAAACTTGGGACGTGGTTGAGACAATAAGATGGTTCTGTGTAGATAAAAACTTTCCTAGGCAATCACATTTGGTTTCTATCAAGATCACTCAGCTCCAAGGATGCGTTCCAAGCAGTTGACATCCATTCACTTGGAAGCTAATCCAATTTTTAAAAATTAAACCAAATTGACAAAAAAAAAAGACTGATCTCATATATCTCACCATAACATCCCTCTTCCAGCTGACTTGCTGGGAAGGAAGTAGGCAGCCAGGCTGTCAAAGCAGAACTGAAGATGTTCCCTATCCTCATCTGAGCTTGCATCTGCAGCTTCACTGGAATCTTGTAAATTATTCTGACCACACCTATTCTGCCTTTCCCTTGACATTGACTGGAAAACCTCACCCATTCTACACTTTTGCCATTGCCCTAATCTTCTCTTTCTCCCTTCATCCCAGCTCTTGTTCCCCTGGTCAGATCCTCAGCACCTCTCTCCTAGACTGTTGCATTCAACTCCCAGATCTTCAGGACTCTGCCCATCCGTGCTCCATTCTACAGTCAAGATCTTTAGAGCATGTCAATATAATCATATGCTCTCTGCTTAAAACCTCCCGGTGGCTCTGCTCAAAATAAAATACCAATGCTCACCTGGACCATGGACACCCTTAATATGTTCTAGCCTCTGACTATCCCTTAGGACTCCTCCCCTGGTCTCACCTCTATTATACATTATACCCCAAGCCTAATTATCTCTGAATTTCTCTTTTGTTTCTGGAAGGCTCTCAAAACTAGTAAATAAATATGATCTCTTTAGGCCTTTCCTCTTTGCCGACCCTAGGCAGTTATCTGCTGCCTTGTCTGAGTTCCCATGTACTTTGTTCCTGTCCTGTTTGCATGGCCTTAGGATTTTCTGTTGCCATGTCTCTTTTCCCCACTCTGCTTTGAATTTCTTGAAAGTTAAGGCTATGTGGTGTCACCTGGAATTCCCCACGTTCATAGAGTAGGTGTGCATGAATTTAGTCTGGAGATCCCCACTGACCATCTACTGTGTGTGCAGCACTGGGGATCTAAAGACAAACACGTGCTCTGCATTCAATGGCCACATAACCTGGGGATGCAGCCAATACAGAGAGAGGCCAAGAGAACGTCACATGTGGGAAAAGAAGCGCAAGGTCCTCTGTGACAGCAGGGGTGAAGATATTGTGGAAGAAAACACAAGAAGAAGTTTGTTTCTTACCTTAAATAGAAATACAGTTCTTTAGTTGAAAGAGCCATTTTGCTGTGACACGCGATGGATGAAACATAACTCGGTGAGATTTCCAGGAGATGATCCTAAAAGCTGCCATGGGAGGTAGCAGTAAATGGACCCCATAAAGTGGAAAAATTAGATGCACTCAGATCTTATGTCAATAATCCTAGACCTCAGATGACACTGGAAGAGTGTCTCCAAAGTCATGAGGGGAGGGGGACAGAGCAAGGTGGCCAAATAGAAAGCTCCAGTGATTGTTCTTCATGAACATCAAATTCAACACTTATCCATCAATCAAACACCTGCAAAAGAACCAAAACTGAGGTGAGCAATCATATTATCTGGGGCTGACACTATATCAAGGAGGGAGACACTAGGGAAGCTAGAAAAAATGATCTTGCATCATCTATACCAGTCCTTCCCCCTCTCCCAGCAGTGCCATACCAGCAGGCCCCATGGAGAGAGAATCTGTGTCCCTGGGAGAAGAAGAGAGAAGTGATTATGGGACTCTGCATTGAACCTCAGGGCCACCTAGCAAGGGGGAACACAGCATAGGACTGGACTACGGCCAGTGCCTATGGGGGGAGCATTTAGACCAGCCTGAAAACCCACATTCTCCTCACTAGCCCAACCACTGGCTACCTAAAAGCAGCCTGAGTCCTGCGACAAATTTGTAGGGCAGTCATGCCACAATGGCAGCAGTCCTTGGGGAATCCCTGGAGCTGTGCTGGCTCAGAGCCAGTGGAATGGGGTGCACATGACCCCATGAGACGTCAGTAGCTGCAGCCAAGCTAGTATCTATGTCACCCCTCCTTAAACTATAAGCAGTGTGGCTCAGAGAGAGTCTTCTGATTGCAGAAAGGAAAGGGAAGTGGGCAGTGCCTGTGGCTCAAAGGAGTAGGGCAGTGGCCCCACATGCCAAAGGTGGCAGGTTCAAACCCAGCCCAGGCAAAAAACTGCAAAAAAGAAAAAAGAAAGGAAAGGGAAAAGCTAAGACGTTTTTGTTTTACAACTTGGATACCAGCTCAGCCATAGTAAAAATGTAACAAGCAGACTTCTGAAGCCTTGGAGTCCAGGCCTTAGGCTCTGGAGCCATCTTGGGCCAGAAGAAAACTTGTTACTCTGAAGGGAAGGACTCCTGTTCTGGAAAAATTCATCATATGCTTCCCCAAAAGCCCTTCCTTGGGCTATGAATATACATCCCAAGGGCTTTTTTGTCACATCAGAGATAGCCAGGCAACAGTTACCAACTGGCTTTGCATGAGACTGGACTGGCTTCAGGTATGACCACCACCTGTGCTGGTGGCCAAGAAGTGCTCATATCACTCTTCCTCCAACTCCAGAAGCCCAGCACAGAGTGAGGGAAGACAGCAAGGGACTTTACCTGATAACTCATAGAATTTTCCTGTATCTCACCCAACCCTACCATGGTGGTATCACCAGACGTCTGCAAGAGTTGCAGCATTACTGAGCGTAGGGAACCCCCAGTGCTGACACTGCTGCAGTGACCAAAGACTTAAATCATGACATTCAATTCCCTTTAAACATCTAGAAAGCTTTCTCAAGAAAGATGGATTCAAACAAGGCAAGACTGAAAAGATTAAAATAAATATCTAACTCTTCAGTGCCCACACATTGACAAACATCCACAAGCATCAAGAAAGTCCAGGAAGATGTGACCTCATCAAACAAACTAAATAAGGTACCAGTGACCAATCCTGGTGGAATAGAGATATGTGACCTTTCAGACAAAAAAATTCAAAATATAGGTCCTGAAGAAGCTCAATGAACTTCAAGACAACACACAGGAGGAATTCAGAAGGTAGTCAGAAAAACTTTAACAAAGAGATTGAAACAATAATTTAAAAATTCAGGAAGAAATTCTGGAGCTTACGAATTCAATTAACAAATGAGAAATGTATCAGAGTCTCTCAATAGCAGGATTGACCAAGCAGAAGAAAGAATCAGTGAGATTCAATTCAGGCTCTTTGAAAATACACAGTCAGAAGAGAAAAAAGAATTTTAAAAAATGAAGCATGCCAAGGACATGCTAAGACCTAGGAAATATCCGCAAGACAGCAAACCTGAGAGTTACTGGTCTTAAAGAAGAGATAGAGAAAAAATTGGGGGTAGAATGTTTATTCAAAGAAATAATAAGAAATAACTTTGCAAACCTAAAGAAAGATATAAATATTCAAGAACAAGGTCATAGAACACCAAGTAAATTTAACCCAAACAAGACAACCTCAAGGCATTCAATAATCAAGCTGGTAAAGGTCATAGATATAGAAAAGATCGTAAGAGAAGCAAGAAAAAAGAAAAAAATTAAAATTAAAACAAAGAGAGAGAGAAAGAGAGAGAGAGAGAAAGGAGCTCTAATATGTTTGGCAGCAGAATTCTCAGTGGAACATTTATAGGCCAGGAGAGAGCAAAATGACATATTCAAAGGCTGACAGAAAAAAATCTAAACTTAGAATATTATATCCTGCAAAAATATATTCTTTAAACATGAAGAAGAAATGAAGACTGTCCAAGACAAACAGAAGCTGAGGGATTCATTAACACCAGACCTATCCTACAAGAAACTCTAAAAGGAGTTCTTCAGTCTCAAACAAAAGGACATTGATGAACAATAAAAAATTATCTTAAGGTGTACAACTCACTGGTAACAGTAAGTACACAAGTACAGAATACTATTGATATATAATTGTGGTATGTAAATGACTTACATCTTGAGTAGAAAGACTGAAAGACAAACTTCCCAAAAAGAATTAGAACAAGTTTTTGAGAGACGGATAGTATAATATAAAAATAGTATGATATAAAATAGTATAATATGAAAAGATATGGGTGAAAACAACCAAAAATGGAAAATCAGCATAGATGGAGTTAAATGGTAGAATTTCTGTCATATTTCTCTTTGCTTGTCTGTTTGCAAGCAGAGTTGCCATGTTTGAAATAATTAGTTATAAAATATGTTTTGCAAGTCTCATGGAAATCTGAAATCAAAAAAATCTACAAGAGATAAACAAAAATTTAAAAAGCAAGAAATTAAAACACACTACCAGAGAAAATCAGTTATAACAAAGAAAGACAGCAAGGAAGGAAGGAAGGAAGGAAGGAAGGAAGGAAGGAAGGAGGGAGGGAGGGAGGGAGGGAGGGAGGAAAGGAAGGAAGGAAGGAAGGAAGGAAGGAAGGAAGGAAGGAAGGAAGGAAGGAAGGACTACATAACAACTAGAAATTAAATAACAACATGGTAAGAGTAAGTCCTTACCTAACAATAGTAACATTGAATGTGAATGAACTAAACTCTCCATTCAAAAGACATAGAGTAGCTAAATGAATTTTTTTAAAAAGGGGAGGTTCAACTGTATATTGTCTCCAAGAAACTCACTTCACCTATTAAAACATACATAGCCTGAACATTAAAGGGGTAGAAAATGATACATATATTCCATGCAAAAGGAAACCAAAAAGAACTGGAGTAGGTATACTTCTATCAGGTGAAAGCTGTAAAAAGAGATGAATGTCATTATATAATGATAAAGAGGCCAATTCAGCAAGAGAATATAACAATTCTATATACAAAATGACCATAAAGTCCGTATACAATTTGAAAGAATTACTGTATACCCTGTGTGTGTAAACTCAACATGTAGCACCCCAATATATAAAGCAAACATCATTAGAGCCAAAGATATAGACAGACTGTGAAACAATAACCGCTAAAGACCTCAACACTATACTTTCAGCATTGGACAGATCATCCAGACAGAGAATCAACAAGGAAACATCAGACTTAATCTGCTCTATAATCCAAATGGACCTAATAAATATTTACAGAATATTTCATCCGACAGCTGCAGTATGCACATTCTTCTCCTCAGCTCATGGATCATTCTCAAGGGCAGACCATACGTTAGGCTACAAACTAAAGTCATAAAAAAATCGAAGAAACTGAAAGCCTGACCACAATGAAATTAAAAATAGAAATAAATAACAAGAACATTGGAAAATACACAAACACATGAAAACTACACAATGTTATTCTGAATGACCAGTGAGTCAATGAGACTAAGTAAGAAATCTAAAAATTTCCCAAAACAAATGAAAAGGAAGACAAAACATTTCGAAACCTATGGGACTAAAAGCAGTAATAAGAGAAAAATTTATAACAATAAATGTCTGTATCAAAAAAAAGTAGAAAATGTTTCAAATAAACAACCTAACAATGCATCTCAAAGAACTAGAGAAACAAGACCAACCAATACCCAAAATTAGTATAAGAAATAATAAAGATCAGAGCAGAAACAAATGAAATTCAAAAATTATAAAATTAATAAATGCAAATGAAACTAAATATAAAAAAATACAAAAGATCAATGAATAAAAAAGTTGGTTTTTTATTTTTTTATTTTTTATTTTTTTATTATGAAATCATACCTGTGTACATTAATGTGATCATGGGGCACCATACACTGGTTTCATAGACCGTTTGAGACATTTTCATCACACTGGTTAACATAGCCTTTCTGGCATTTTCTTATTGTGTTAAGACACCCATACTGTACATTTACTAAGTTTCACATGTACTCTTGTAAGATACACCGCAGGTGTAATCCAACCAATTACCCTCTCTCCGCCCATCCTTCCCCCTACCTTCCCTCCCTCTCCCCTTTTCCCATATTCTTAGGTTATAACTGGGTTATAGCTTTCATGTGAAAGCCATACATTAGTTTTATAGTAGGGTTGAGTACATTGGATACTTTTTCTTCCAATCTTGAGATACTTTACTAAGAAGAATATGTTCCAGCTCCATCCATATAAACATGAAAGAGGTAAAGTCTCCATCTTTCTTTAAGGCTGCATAATATTCCATGGTGTACATGTACCACAATTTATTAATCCATTCGTGGATCGATGGGCACTTGGGCTTTTTCCATGACTTAGAAATTATGAATTGGGCTGCAATAAACATTCTGGTACAAATATCTTTGTTATAATGTGATTATTGGTCTTCTGGGTATATACCTAGTAGAGGAATTATAGGATTGCATGGCAGATCTATTTTTAGATCTCTAAGTGTTCTCCAAATATCTTTCCAAAGGGAATGTATGAATTTGCATTCCCACCAGCAGTGTATGGTGCCCCATGATCGCATTAATGGACACAGCTATGATTTAATTAAAATATATATATATATATATGTATATAAAAGAAACTTGTCAATAGCATTTTGGTTTCAGAATGAAAAGAGCTTAACTTTTCTTTTTGCTTTTAAAAACTATAGTATCATTAAAACACTTTCATATGATATAGAAAAATATATAATTAAAATTGCTTATTTTCTTCCCCACAGCATCATAATCTGGTCGATACCATTTTCATATGTCTATGTTTATTTGATCTATATATTTGCATTCAAGGAATCACAGTAACTCCTTTTCCCCTTGTATGTTTTGAGTATTTTATTAGGTGTCAAAATAATATTTAAAGTAAAGTGTATATAGATAGGCTTATGTTATGGATTGAAGGGCATTCTTCCTCCCAAGATATTTCTACTTTGAACTTGTGACTATGGCCTTATTTCGAAGTACAGTCTTTGTAGATGTAATTAAGTTGAAGATATGAAGATCATACCATATTGTCTGGATTGGGCCATAAATCCAATTTTGCCATGACATAAGAGTGGCAGAGGAAAGTTATAGAGACATAGGAGGGGATAGGGTAAAGATGGAAACTCAGATTGAAGTGATTCAGCCACAAACCCAGGAATGCTAACCTGCAAGGGGCAAGGGCCAGAATCTCATTCAGAGCCTTCAGAAGAAGCATAGAGACAACATCACCTTTATTTCAGACTTCTGGCTTTCCAGAACTGTGACAGAATACATTGTTGTTGTTTTAGGCCACTAAAGTTGTGGTAATTTTTTATGGAGCCCTAGAAAATTGATACAGTATACACACAAAAAAAATTTATATAAGTGGGTACATTTTTAAGTAAAGCCAAGATTCCTGATATGTTAAAAAAAAAAAAAAAAAGACATAGAACTAATCATGGTTAATGGGATGATTTTCTTCAATATTTTGTTTAAGAAAGAAAAGCTGTATTTGGGTTTATATTTCTTACTGTAGAAAAATCATACAGTAAGCAACATGAAATTTTAATTTATAAAATGGAAAGTTACTTTATATATAATGTATATCTTCATATGGAATTTGTACTAATAATTTAAACATAAAATGACTCTCCCCACCAAAGTTTAGAATAGTTTTATTACTAATACTGATCAAACTATTTGTATGGTTTCTCACACTCCCCTGACTATTCTCAAGATGCAACTACTCTCTGAGTCTTTAAAAATCATTTGTTTTTTAAAAGTTTTATTTTATTTTATTTATTTTATTTCATTTTATGTTTGCAGTTTTTGGCTGGGGCTGAGTTTGAACCTGCCACCTCCTGCATATGGGGCCGGCGCCCTACTCCTTTGAGCTACAGGCACCGCCCTAAAAGTTTTAATAATACATATGTTTCCCCAAATACTATCTTGTTCTTTTCTTGTGATGGAATAATGGTGTCATCATTGGTATAATCATTTTAGATATGATTTTATCATTAAACAAAAGTTCTTAGATGTATTTCTGTGCTGTATTCATTTGTATATCAATTTTTCTTTTGGTAGATATTGGAGACATTTGTAGCATTCGCTGTTTACTGACATGCTTGAACATCTACCATGGTGTAATGGGTTTGCACCTTCTCAGGTTGTGTACATTCTCAGTGTGCAAAGTAATAGCCAATTGTTTCCCAATGTTGAAGCACATCTCACAATAGTGTTGAAAGTTTCCTGTTGCCCACGTCCATTCCAACACTTGATAATAGTAGACATTCTTTTTTTTGTCTATCTAGCACGTTTAAAATAAAAGCTCATTATGGGCTTATTTTGCATTTCCCTGATTAATAACTGAGTTGAGCTTTAAAAATTTGTGTTTCATAACATTTGAATTTCCCACTATGTAAAATTCCTATTCATGTCTTTTGCTTAGTTTTCTAAAGAATGATTTATCTTTTTTTATTAACGTTTAAGACTTTTATACATATTTTAGATACTTTTTAATAAATATTCTGAGGGCTATAATACTTAGGGGGTTGTCTTTCACTCTTTGATGATCAAAGTTTATATTTTAATGTAATTTAATTTACCTATTAATTAATTCCTTTAGGTTTTTTTTTTTTTTGTTTGTGTCTTTTAAAAAATTCTTTCCAAACTCCAGCAATATTGTGAATGGTGTAAGGTAGTGCTCAAATCTCATTTCCTCCCACCAGTCAATAACCAATTGTCCCAGAGCATGTTCTTGAAGACCTATCTCTTTTCTCAGAGAATTGTGTTGCCATGTGTGTCTTAAATCTACTATCTGGCCTCTCTGTTGAGTTTCATTGGTATTTTTAATCCTTGTAATAATATTATAATGTTTTAATTGATGAAGCTTTAAATCAGTATTGTAGAGAAAATTCTCATAACCTAACCATCTTTTTCTGTAGTCTTTACCTTGTCAACTTTTTGTATACATTTTAGAATTATCTGGGTAAGTTTCTTAAAAACAAAACCAAGTGTGAATCTTTAGATACATTTGGGGAGAATTTCAACTTTTATAATAGTGAGCATCCCTAACCCAAATTTGTTCTCTCTTCATTTAGATATGACTTCTTTAATGCCATTCAATAAAGTTGCAAAATTGTATATTAATGGTTCTCCACCTCTGGTGTTAAGAGTTTTAGATACTTTATATTTTTGTTGACATTTTAAATGTTATCTATTTTTTAAACTTCATTTTCTCTATTGTTGGTGGTGTAAAAATTAAGTATACTTAAAGTTCCAGAAACATCCTCCACATTTTCTTCTAGAAACAATATAGTCTTAGTTTTATATATGCCATAGAAATTTTAGAATAAGCCTGTTAGTTTCTGCCAAAAAATAAGCCTATTGGTCTTTTGAATGGGGTTTTATTTACTCTATGGATCCATTTGAATATTTTGGATATTAACAAAATAAAAGTCTTTCAATGCTTAAGTATGGTGGATCAAATTTGTCTCATGATAGTTTTGTTGTTTTTTACTATGGAAGGCTTTCATAAATTTGGTAAGTTTATTGCTAAGAATGTTGTGTTGTTTGATGCTATTGTAAGTGAAACAGGTGCATAATTTAAAATTTTCACTTGTCTGAGGCTTAAGTGTATATTTATCTATCTACTTGAAATTTCTAAATTGTCCTGTCTTCTCCAAAAGTGTTATGTGTATGTTGTATTAGTTTCCTATGTAGCATGACAAATTGCTATAATTCAGCACCTTAATACAACACACATTTGTTTTCTTATAGTTTATGTTGGTCATGAGTCCATGCAGGGCTCAGCTGGGGCTTGTGCTTGGTGCCTCCCAAGGTAGCAATTAAGGTGTTGCCCAGAACTGTGTTCTCATAGAGAGGCTTACCTGGAGGAACTTAGAGTCATATTGATTTTCCCATTTTACTTCTACAGACTAATTTAGTTCCATGATTATGTTCACATATTCAAAATTTATAACATTTACATTCTCTTCTGTAAAAATAGTTAAATATTTTATGCTTTGTCTAAAGACTTATTTTAAATTCTGTGTTTAAGGTATTAGGCTTACATAAGAAAATTTTGTTCATTGTAGAACCTAGAAGAGTATTGCAATGGATTCCAAAGATAATATAATCATAGACCTTTCTATCATTAAATTGTGCATATATCATGAAATTGGTAGAAGGGAATTTATCCAAACATCTCAGTTGAATGGGTCCTTGGTTATTAAATTTAAATTTCATGTTGATAAATTACTCTTATTTTTAATTATTCACATTTCTCCTGTAGTGTATTTTTTTTCTTTTTTTAAAAGCATGGCAAACGGTTGTAAAATTACTGAGATTTTGTCCTCCTAGAAGTTTTTTCTTTGTTCTCACACTCCATTTATATATTTGATGGGTAGATAATTTTATATTAAAATTGATCTTTTCTTTGAAGGCATGAGACTTCATTATTTTTCAGCATCCAGTGATCTTGCTAAGAAAGCTAATGTCAATCTTCTCCTCTTTCACTGTAAGCCACCAAGTTTTCTCTCTCCGGAAACTTTTAGGATTTGCTCTCTATAAATAAAGTGCTGAGATTTTTTATCAAGGAGCATAGCATGGTGGAACACAACTGGTTCATCTGTTTCATAAGCAGTTATATAATTAATTATGTTGATGATTGTCCCATGTCAAGTCCTAATGTTCTTTTTTGGTTTGTAATTGTATAATCTCATTGCAGTTGGGGGGCTTACTTCAGTGAGACAGTTCTTTTCTCTGTTGTTGTATTATATATCCTACCTGTTTTCTCCATTAATATTATTCCATACTTTTTCAACTCAGGAAAAATATAAACATGCAGGCATCTACCACCTGGAATTGGAAGCTAGTTTAATTTGTTTCAGATAATTACTTTCTAAAAAATTGGACAGAGTCGAAGGCCACTATGTGTTCCTTCCCCATCTAATCTTCTTCCTCTCCAGAGACATGTGCGTTAGGTATAGACCAGTCTAGTTCATATCTTCATGATTTTATTTTGTGTAGTCTCGTAAACAGCATGTAGTATTGTGAGAAATTTCATTTACTTACACATTGTGTATGATTATATGGTGTATTGTGTTTCAAATTACTTGATTTCACTCAGTTCCATGTTCTTGAGATCTGGTTATGTTGATCTCACACACACACACTCAGAATATTCATTTTCTGTCATTTCATCGTGACCTTGGGGTGGGGAAATAAGTGCATTGTTTGCTCTATACTATACCTTGAACTCTTAGCCTAATAAATAATACATTAAAATATATAAATTGGTAAAATGTGAATGAATATACTATTTTAGTAGTGTGTGGGTACTAGCCATATATTTACTATATTTGAGTGTTGTCTATGTTTTAAAGTAAATATTTATGCCAGCTAATGAGATTAGGAGTTATATTGCACACATTTAAATACTGTAAATATTCAGAGATATACCATCAAGTCAGAGTAGAAGAGTTATTTCAAAATGTTCTGAATATTGAGTTTGTTAAGACACGAATCCCAAACCTTTCCCTTCCAGCAGGGGAAGGTGAGGTTTTCAGTTGAGTTCATCTCTCTTGTCGACTGTAGACTCCAGAGGAAGCCTTATTCTCCAGTCTTCAGGAGTCCAGTCACATTGCGAGTAATTTTAACAGAGGATTTTTCTTCATCTCAATGGCCTTTTTTTCAAGAACTGTTTCTTTATGGGAGAATAAGGTATATTTATTTGAAGTCCAGCTGGTTCTCTAACCACACAAGTCACCGACTTTGAACCTGAGCAGTTGCTGTGTTTTCCCTGTGAGAACTGGACATTTCAGGGAGCTTTGCCAGGCTGGCAGGTCTTCCCTACATACTCTTGATCCCTCTGTGGTCCTTTCGCCCATTCATTCATCTCTGTACCTCTTTCTGTTCTTTTAGTTTATCTTCTCTCCATTTCTGCTCTGTGAATTTCGGGAAGAATAAAGTAGTAAAATAAAAAAGAGAGACTGGAACTTTCTCTCCCATAATGGTTCTTGTTCACAGAGCATTTTAATTCTTTTCTAGAGATGTGACTCACATGTTTGCAATGATGTGACATGGTGCCCACTCAGGGTCTTTGGAGAGGAGGACTGAGGGGCCTACTGAAAAGTGCTCCAAGCCAATTAATTAACAAATATTCTTTAAAATTTTGATATACATATATAAATATTTAATGTGAACATATAATTGATATACATATATTCGTATTTACTATAAGAATAATGCAAATATATTGAATATAAATTATGTATTTATATAATATACATAACAGGTATTTATTTAACATACACTGTCTATCCAGAAAGTATCCAGCCATGTATGTCCTCAGTTTTTTAGAGTACATGGATGGATACTTTCTGAATAGCCTCATATACATAATATATTTTTACATATTTAATAATATAATATATACACTTAATGTATTAAATATCTGTCTATTTATGTATAAAATGAGACAGCATTACCTAATGACTAACAGATCCACATTTCCTGGGTTCAAATGCTGGCTCTACCAAGCCTGGACAAGATTCTTAATCTCATTTTGTTTTTGTCATATAAATGGGAGGAAATAATGGTACCTACCTCATTACTGTTGGCTAATTAAATGAGTTAATATTTGTAGTATGCTTAGAGTAGTGCTGAGTATATAGTAAACACTGTCTAGGTACCTAGCCAGATAAATGAATAGGAAAAAATTTGGACAAGGATAAAAGATACAAGTCATATTGCAACGATATTCTCTTCAAGCATTACTTTTTCTTGGGTAGGCTTGGAGTTAGAAAATTAAGCCGATTTTCAAAGGTAAATTTTGGTGTGCAGAAAAATAATAGGAATGAAAAATAATTACAGTGGCTTGAAATTATACCCACAGAATCATCACATTTGTAACTTAATTAAGAATGGTTCACAGAATTCTTTTTTTACAGTGTTCTTAATATAACATTTACTCACATTCACTTCGTTAGACTCTAAAGATTCTTCACATAGTCATGTTCCTCCTTTAAATATTTTAAAGCCTTTTCTACTGAGCGTGTGAACAACGCTAATTTTAGCTCCAATTGTTACATTCCAAAGAAGATTTAAAAAGTGTTAAGCTGGACTGTTTTCAAAGAACAATTCTGTAACAAGAAACTAGACTGTGATTTGAAAGCGATTGAGTCTTATTAACTGGGGAGAGAAGCAAGGGCTGATGGAAAAGGTAAAAAGGAACAAGGTGATGATTATCTTACACTTTCATCTTAGGCTTCCCAAAGCACCTGAAACCAAGTCTCATTATCATTTCTTTAAATAGACGAAGCAAGTGAGATAGTGAGTTAAGTGTCTTTCTCAAGGTCACACGATAACTTGCTAAAGTAGCGATAAAAATCCAATACACTTGATTAGTGCCCACTGCCCACTCACCCTCTTGGCATCGATTCTGGCCTGCAATGCGCGAAGTGAAGGTGGCAGCAGGGATCCTCCTCACATTCACTTTGGCCATCCCTTTGTGTTCATCTTCAGTGGCACCTGGACAAGCTTTCCTTTACATTTCCTGTTCAGGCAGAACCCTTGCTCCCTGAGAGGTCAGGATGCTACAATTGCTCCCAGGCTGCTCTTTTGTGCCCCTTCAACTTTCTCTCATCCTTTCAGCTCCCATCGAAGAATTTAAGGCCTCAGAAGTATTTGTGCTTTTTTGTCGGTCTTTGATTTATTGATCATTTTGCCTTGGAATGCCTGTTGTGTTTGTGGTTGGTTTCAGAAGGCTCTGAGGATTTCAATAACTGTGAATGACTTTTGTCTTCTTAATTCTCTTGAGTTTAACCCACTGGCCATCTCTTTAAGCCTAGCTGAAGAGAAGCATAGTCAGGAAGGGACTCTGAGCTGACCGAAAGGGTCGCCATTAGCCCTGTGAGCCTACCGAAATAGAAAGTTATATTAAAAGTTCAACCCCTCAGTTGCACTCACCGTATTTCAGGCAGTCAGTAGCCACATGTTATCTCCTTTTAGCCTCTCATCCCTAGAGGTGAAGAATTGGATTAGAGATGAATGCAGGATTTCTCTGGCACTAACATTTTGTGATTTTTCCCAGGGACATTTCTTCAGTCTGGACTACTACCTGGGTTTTGTTTTTTTGACAGAGAGAGAAAGAGTCTCACTATGTTGCCCCGGGTAGAGTGCCATGATGTCACAGCTCACAGCAACCTCAAGCTCTTGGGCTTAAGAGGGCCTCAGCCTCCCAAGTAGCTGGGAATACAGGCACCCACCACAACTCACGGCTATTTTTTTGTTGCAGTTGTCATTGCTGTTTAGCTGGCCCCGGCCAGGTTTGAACCCACGAGCCTGGGTGTATGTGGCCGGTGCCCTATCTTGTTTTAATCTTTGAAATTTTCTGTGAGCAGAGATGTCCTCTCCTCTGTCTCTCTTCCTCTCCCACCTCATCTAACACACTGTTCCTCTCTTATATTCACCACCTATGTTGGAACCAAGTGCTTGACAAAGAATATGGTAATGTATTCAACAAAAGCTTTGTGTACTAAATATAGACTCAGAGTTTTAAAGAGCATTTTTTTTTTATGAGTGTTGGCAGGTGTTTTACTATGAAACAGGTCTCAGAAAGTGATGAGGACATGTTCTATTTTGAGATAAAAGCTTTATCTGATGTAGAAATGACACTGTAATAAATGCCATTACAGTTAATGAAATCAAGATAGCAGTTGATTTTTATTTGATTGTATGAGGCAAATTCTTCTAAAGTTTCATGTACAAATTGGACCATAACTGGCAGCAAAACCCTATTGTCAGTCAATCAGAAACATTAAGTTGATCTCTGCTTCATTTTTTGGTAGCCTTGAGGTTATAAGAAAAAAAGAGTAAGAAAAAAATAGAAGTCAAAATTGTAGAGATTAGAGTGTACCCTCCTTTCTCACTACTTACAGAAAGGGCAGCAATTAATTTCCCCATGAGAAACATTTATAAACCTTGGTTTACACACTAAAACAAGTGATTTAAAAAATCATATAATGTGGAATTTCTGTTTATACTTTGAAAAGTAAGTGTGACAGTATGGTGTTAATCATCTTAGAAAGGGAAATTTTAAAATCTTGAATGTGGCAGATTTTCAAAGCACTGATTATATGTGCTAATTGTCTTCTGCTTATTATTTATATCCTTTAACTTGAAAGATTTTTAGCTATGTCTATTTTTCCCCTGCTTTCTTCAGGCAGAAATTCCTTCAGGGTGAGTTGCCTGACAAAATCATTAAGTAGAAGTTTTATGAGCCAAGGTGGGATAACATTTGGAGATGACTGATTACATGATTGCAGCTAATTGTTTGTGGGACTTGAAAAGTCTCTAACATCTTTAAGAGGAATCCTTTCACTTGTAATCCATCAAAAGAATTGCAGATTTCTCTAAGGATAAGTTTCCTTTGGGGTGTCACAGAGAAATATTTCTGAGGCAACCTTGCATCAGCTTCAGTCTTTTTATTTTCTGATGAAAATAATACTTTCTTTGTCACCAACATACAATATATAGCTACCAGGCCATCTCTAGCTACGATGTTTACCCTTCAACAAGATTATTTGAGACCTTTCCTGGTTGCATGCAAGAAATTATATGCTATAATGACTTTGTCCCCTTGGACCCTACTGATGTGAAGGAATTGATATACTTAACAAACAGGCTCACTCCAAGGGTAGCTTGCTTTTGAACAAAGCTAATCTGTGGGTAAGTTGCCTTAAGCATTTCAACTTTTGTGTATTTTTATGCAGAATATAATTATTACTTTCTTTTTATATATATTTGCATCTATTCATCAAAGTCTTTGAGATATTTTACTAAGTTATTGTTAATAAACAGCCACTAACTGTGAGACCACAGTGACTCCACTGTGCCTAGAATCCTTGGCCCTACATCAAAATCCCATCCACAGGCTCCTTGTTTCATCTCTGCGACAGGACAATGCTACTTACATAACAAGTAGTCAATAACTATTTTTTAATAATTCATTAAACAGATATTTACCTAAAGCTTCATAAGTGCAATACAATATGCGTAACTTAGTAACTGTGGAATTACATGCTCACTCACACACATATGTGTGTACAACACTCATGCCTACACACAGGCAGTCCACCCTTCAAGGTTAAGCAAATGAGGTCACCTATGTCTCAATCCAAGCTCTGCCTACCTTGTCCTCATGTGTAATAATGAACAATTTTGAAACGATGGTTTTGATGTGTGTGTAGGAGGATGAGAATTTCAAAAACATGAAAATCTTGTCCATTTGTAACCCGATAACCCCTTGTACGCAGCTTCCCCAGGAGTCTGATAAACTCTTGAATTGCAACCCTGAAATAAAGCAGGGTCTGTGGATGTTGTAGCAAATATAGATATTGACAAGATTTCTACCCACCAAAGTTGTCTGGTGACAAATGGTGGCTGATGCCATGTGGAATACTGGATCAGGATGAAGAAATTAGGCTGGGAACTGAGGAATGCAGGTCATGGCACAAACCTAGCCAAGTTCATCTATAGCTCAAACCTCCATCAGTCCAGAAATTAATAATTAAGTGGATATGAAATTATACTCTGAACTGAAAGTGAAAAAGAAAAGTGTCACTTTCTCAAACAACCAAGCTTGGCTTAGAACCAGGAATGCCTTGGGTCCTTGGAAGGAGCTAATATTAAAATCAGGTAATTTCCTTGTTCTTCTGCCCAGCCTGGAAGCCACAATACTTTTTCTCTCCCATTTTAGTCAGGAAGAATGGGGCCAGAGACTGGAAAGGAAAACCTCCCTGAGGTAAAACCACCTTGTTTTCTTTTCTCTCTCATTCAGACAGACGTAGTAGAGTTTTAAAGACTCAAGCACTTCTCCCAGAGCCTGAAAAGAAGAATGCTTTCATTATTTTTCCAATCACTAGCTCCAGCCTCATCCTTTCTTTGTTTACCTCGCTGGTGCTAGGAAAGGTAGGTCACACTTGCTTAGCAGGCAGACACCACTTTTAAATGCCTTTGAAGCAACAGATTAAGGGAAAGGAAATGAATACTGTGTATGCAAAAGGGAGAATGTTGAGCATCACTCCCTCAGCTAGTTGACCGTGCAAAGAAGTAATTGCCAACAGCGATTGGGGCCTGTGGTTGGCAGGCAGTGTATTTAAGTACATGCATAAGCCTTTCTTAGCAAATGATCACAAGCTCTGACTGTGTCACTTTTGTATTCTTATCTAGCTTCTTCTTCGTTTCTCCTCAGACACAGTTGTTGGGGTATAGAATTTTAACATGAAATACTCAAACTCCATTTTTTGTACTCTAACTGAAGTGTGATTAAACTTTGAATAGAATGAGTTCCTTCCTGCCACGTAAACAACGATGTAAGAGGCGGGGAAAGACTCTTCATACCACTTTACTTGTTTATATCCCGTAAGCGTGCCCTTTGGGGGGAAAAAGCAATACGCAAATTCTTCAGTTAGCATGCAAATAAGACGTTCCATCCTGTGAGGCATCTCTATGCAGTCTAACAGGCAGCATTCGTGTTGTTCAGTCCCCGATGTCTGCTTGATAATACCCACTTTATTCATAGCACAACACTGAGCCGTCCTCTTAGATCAAGGAGAACTCGAAACCCATCCTTCTGAAGCTTTGGTGAGCAGAAAACGTCACCTGTGGATATACAGCTTGTAATTACACACAGACTCCCGGGCCCCACGCCAGAGACGCGGTAGTTTAGCACTGGGAGGGTCCTGACGATCCTTTCCTGTCTAAAAAGCTCTGGGTGATGCCGACGCTCCTGGGGTGCGAACCACAGCGAAGAACGTTGCTCTGCGCTCAAAGGCCGGAATGGGAACGCCCACTACCAGGCACTGAAAACAACACGCATGCGCAGGCACGCGCGCACGCGCAGACGCACGCAGTCTGCTTTTATATTTAAGGCAGGGGATTTGGTGGGTTCCTTTCAGCACAAGGTAGTGACACTTATCTTCTTTACAAGACATCTTAGCTGTCTTTAAGGAAATAGCAGGGAGAGTTAGAGAGCCATTAGGATGGACCTTAGAGAACATCCCTGACTTTAAAACTCCAAACAAAGGAGAAACCATTAACGCAGACATCCATTTCGGTGCCCCCTGGCAACATAGTATTGCTGACACGTTGTTTTAGAAAGACCATTTAAGCCTCTAATCAATTGGTAATTATTAATATTTATTACTGCCTTGATGAAACCCCCATTATATATTTACTTTCAAAAGGTTGGTAGTAAAAGCAGATAAACTGATAAACAATTAGTCTTTGGGGGGGACTGTCCCCTGTTTAATTTGTTTCTCACTCCTGATTGCGTGTGTATATGTGTGTTTGTGTCTGGGCTGGGGGCCTGTGTGTGTATGTCTGTGTGTGTGTGTGTGTGTGTGTGTGTGTCCACACACGCGTATGCTAGTTTTGCTATGAGGAAGAAGTAAATTAATACCCCTACTCTACTTTCTTATTTGCAGCTATCCAATTACATCATTAAGTTAATTATGCCAGCAATGTGAAAGAATCTAGTTATTTGGGAGCAGTTATTCATAATGAATTGTTCCTTAATGCCTCTACACATGGATTGGTTTGATGGGAGAGCAAGAAGTCTGTAGGTCAGTACAGTATTTCTTTTTGCATTTTGCTGTCAGAGGCTTTCACTCCTGTCCTTGAAAGGCTCAGAAGTACTGGATAAACCACATTATACCATCCCTTATCTTTCTTATGGATATTAGGGACAAATATTCTCATTAACTCTCAGCTTGTGAATTATGGCCCAGCCATTTACTGTACGGAATAATAAATCATCCAGAACTATTGTGTGCACAGCTATTGGCTCCAAATGTTGGTTTCCCTGCCCAACACAGTCTAGTTTTTTGTAGAAATCAGTCTGGAGCACCTGTGGATGACTTACTAATTGAAAATGGATCCTGATTATGATTTTTCTCGCCATTTACCAATTCTCAAATGATTTTTCCTGAGTGTAATTTTAATGTTGGCACATTCCTGGTCTTTGTAAATGACCAGGACCTTAGCCAAATATAAATCAGACCAACATTTTCATGTCCTACTTACGTGTTTGCTTTTTGGAAAATGGTTCTTAATTGGATGTTATATTTACCTGACATGCATAGTGGTTTCATAAAGCAAAATTTTCTTTATGGCAATATATAGAAAACTGTAATGTGAAGCAGAGGGCTTGATTTTCTTAGTGGAGTTGAAACAGAAGGAGGTATTAGAAAAAAGCTAGTGGATTCTATGGCACAGTGTACACTTGATAAGTAAGTATTGAACTACAGATCGATTAATTATTGCATGGTGACCATCAGGATTCAATAGAAGAGGTCTGAAACAGTATTCACTTTTATCAAACTTGCCTTGGAATCTAAGACTGTGGTCACCCTTTGCGAATCTCCTCTGTAGGTAAGCAGATTGCCCATTGAGGGTGGTGGTGATGAGACTGCACATCCTTATTCAGTTCTCGTTTCTGGAAGGAGGGTGTCACTGGAGCAGGCAGGCAGTCCATTGGCACAGTGGCTCTCTTTGGGCCAGTAGAGAAAATGAAACAGGAAGAGCAAGCAGCCTCTTTTGAAAGAATTCAGGGAAGCTAGATGAGGAATGTAATGATGTAATCACCCTACTGTTCACAGAAGTATAAAATAAGCAGACCAAAAATGACTGAGACGATAGGGGAGGAGAAACCTAATGATCCCAGAATTGAGAAAACATATGTACATTTTAGGAGCGCTGAAATAAACAAAGTGCGTTATTTCCTTTTTCAAGGTGCCAAGCCTTCAGAGATTTTGGCAGCTTTGTTCTGCTGCACAGCAGGTAGCCCATTCTTTCCCAGGCAGTTAGAGCAGATCCTGATATAACCGGCTTTGATACTCATAATCACAACCTGACTGACAAATCCTGAATAGAGCAGGTATCCACCTGAAGCAAGACTACCAGAAAGTACCAGAAGAAAAAGAGAAAATGTGTTTTGCTGGGTGGGCCCTCTTCCCCTCAGCTCCTTCACTTCTGGTTCACACAAGGCTGAGCAAAGACTATGAAATGCTGACTGTGCAAGATCACAGATCTATACGGCATAATCATGGCTGAGTTTATGCTTCTCTGCCTCTTGTCTCATACTTTATTACATTTTTGCTCTTTGGTATCTGGTGAAGTCTTTTTTAAAATTTATTTAATAGTGTTTCAGCTTTGCTAAGAAATTGCAAGGGAAGATATTGGGGGTTAAGATTAGGCTAGAATTTTATGTGGGAAATAGCATGCCTCTGGCAGCCAGGATGCTGGTGGAGGCCCTAGAAAATAAAGTGAGAGACTCCCTAGGGGGATGAGATGGGCTGGGCTCTCAGAATTGGTGCAACTCAGATCACCTGCCCCTGGCCTCCTGCCTATCTCCAATCTAAGGACTCACCTTCTAGAGTCAAAGACGGTTGCCTTATTTTAATAAGGTGTGTAATATCCCTCATTCCACTACCTGCCAAGAATGTGGATTACAGATCCCAGTGCTTTCTGCACTATAAACAAACTCAGCTAAAGAAGAGCAAAGAGAAGAGCAAAGTTATATTGGACAGAGGCAGAAGATGTGCCCCCGACCAAACCATGGGACCTTTCCTATGGTGCATGTTGCAAGGGTACATGTCAAATCTATTAAGTATAGAATATAAATGTCTTAACACAATAATTAAGTAAATGAGGTGAAGGCTATATGAGTTTGATGTAAGCATTCCTAATTGTATATAAAATCAGCACGTTGTACTCCATATAGGCATCAATGTATACATGGAAAAAAGGCATGTACTTGCTCAGAATTTATTATATTATAATATAAATACATTTACAACAAATATAAATAGGGAGATATCAAAGATTCTGTGTTGGAATTATACATTGAAAAATTATCCTAATAGCACAGGTGTAAGGAAATAAAGTCAAATTTTTGAAGCATCCTCCTAGAGCCATACTGTAGGGAATGAATATATATATATATATATATATATATATCTCCTAATGGAAGTTGGGAAGCTTACCAGAGTTATACAGATACATTAGTTTCTATGGATGGGTGTGTGATGAGCATTCAAGGAGAGCATTCCTAGAAGTTACTGTACTATTGTCTGAAGTTCATTCCTCCCCTTATGTCAATGACAGTATGGAACGTTATCTTGGGAAGTTTGGAATTTATTCTATGGGAATGGAAGAAGTTTGATCTCATTCTGTTAGAACTCCTTCTGTAGAAATGAACATAGAATTCACTGTATGGAAAGTTGTCTGATGAAAAGGGATTTTGAGGTAAACATGTTGAGGTGGTCAACAGTGACCTCAGAACTGAGTTTGAGAAAGATCACTATGACTGTGGTATAAAAGAAAATGCACCTGAGTCTGGAGGTCATTCTGGAGAAAGAATTGAGAGTTGGACATTTTGAGTTTGAGAAGCATCCTTGCCAGGACAGATGTGATGCTTGTTGGAAGTGCAGGATGTGAGAAGAAATCCGAGATGTCAGCACTGACCTGTGCTCTTCGTGCTGGGTAAGAGCAAATGTGAGGTCCAATCAATGAACAGTGAGACAATGCATGGCTCTTTGACTTTGGGGTTTATTCCCCAAGATTTAGCGGGTACATTTACTTTTTAAAAGCCATTGTTATTACTTATAATGCTTTTCTTTAGAGGCATTTGAATCCTGGTCTAGCTTATTAAGATCACAATTCAGATAAAGAGGCTGGAAAGAAACCAACATGGGTGATAACTCCTTGACCTGTAGGTCTGTCCCAATTCCACGTGTTGTTACCGGAATGTATTGCTGAATGACATGACTGTTTTCAAGAGCTCCCATCAGTGTGAGCAGAGCAGGAGACTAGGACCAGGAGGTCAGAAGGCAGAGGTGGCAAATTGCATGGGGGGAGGTTGGTCTCTGCAGCGGGCTGGAACACAATAGACCTAAGGCAGGGCCCGCAACTGGAATTGCAACCATTTAGCATGGGGGAGAATGGAAGTACCCCAGGCAAAGGTAAATAGGTATGAGGCACTAAGAATCTGGGAGAGAAAATGGACAGTGGGGATCCAGGATCCGTGTAGAGAGGCTCACAGCCCACATAGAAAGCGGCAGTAAACATTCCTGATATGCCAAGTATTTGCTTCAGCTCAAGTTAGCAGTGATTTTCATGCATTTGTGAGAAATTGAAGCCTTATTTGGACAGCAAAGTCTTATAAAAGGAGGCGAATAGGAGGCAGAGAGCTGGAGAAGGCAGCTCTTGACACATTCAATGCACGGAAGAGAGAGCTCCATGTCCTGGGGTAAGGAAGAAGTCACCTTCCCTCTTCCTCTCTTGGATCTACAGCTGCCATCTTCATCTATGGATGGGGGGCACTTTGAGAATTGAGCAAATGTGAGAGACCCCCTCTCCAGAGAACTGCCAAGGCTCACACACTCTCAAGTGTTGCCTGCGGTTGTGCGTACAGGGTCATGGTCTCCTCCCAGACTTCTGGCTGAGAACACTGTTCCAGATGAGATGGGTGGCTCTTGTACAGCACATTCTGGGTGCTCCTGGGGCACAGTCAGTCCCGTACACATGGCAAGTGGAAGGCAGTGCACCTGAGCTGGTGTCCTCACCTCTTTGAGTACTCCTAGCTGCACACGTGTGTACAGATGAGCTGGTGCTGGCCAAGCGTCATTCTTACTGGGAAGTGTGAGGAAGGAAGAGATCATCGCTCAGTGAAGCAGGAACAGCAACAGCAGTGGCAACAACACAGCCGACAATAGCTGCCAAGCGCGCAGGCCTTGTGCCCGCAGCCTCTGTGTTACGCGCTTTACCTCACTATGCAAACATTATTGCACCCACTGTGCTGATGTGGAAACTGAATCTAGAAGTTCATTATGATTCACTCCCTCCAGGAGCAGAAAGCTGGGTCTGGCTATAAGAAGTTCATCCTTCCATCTTTCCAGTCACCCCATTTTAATTGTGGAGACACTGTTTTCTTCCTGCCCTTTACAGAGCAAAAGTTAGTCTTAACATTTTGAAGTTTTCTGATTCTGTTTTTGCTGCCAAGCTAAATAAGGCTGCCACTAGCCCCCTGAAGCCAGTGCCTCCATGTAAATTAGAGAAAGGCCTTCCTTCTTCCAAGTGGACACCGCACTCTGCCAGCACACAAGCTTGGTGAGCAGAGCATGGGCTGGATTTCGGTCCCTTCATCCCCTTGGCCAGATGCCCTTGTGAAATGAACAACCTTCCCACCCTATGTAGCTCCCTGGAGCCAAATTCTCCAAAATGCCATCCAAATAGAAGAGCCAACAGCAAAACTTTGTTCTCGGGAAAAGCTGCGGTGTATTCCTGACGGTTTCTCGGTGATCTTGACATGCAGTGGCTGTATCTCCTTAAACAAATTGCTCTGCAAGTTTACTCTTTTGAAAAGGCATGTACCATAAAAATGGAAAGATAAAACCCTCACCAGGAAACCGGGGCAGATCATAACTCTGCCGCAGTTCAGCAAATGAAAATATATCAATAATGAGATGAAGCCCAATTCAAAACAACTTATGTTGTCTTTGGGCCTCAAAGATAATCTCTTTCCCATTATTAGGGAAAACGTGAATCTTTTTTTCATTTCTTGTAAATCCAAATCTTGTTTTCAAGAGAAGATCATGTTTCACTAAAATGCTTCCACTTAGCTATTACAGTGGAATGACAAAAATGTTATTGTTGGTGTTTATTGGCATTATTATTAGTCAGTTGTCAAACCTTGAAGGAAAAATCAGGGACTGAAACCCTGAAAAAGTAATCTTATTTTCATAAAGATGTTCCCCCAAATTATCTCATGTCCAATACCCACTTAGCCTTAATATAAACTTCTCATGTGAAACGAGAATGGTTGTAGATGACTTAGAAATGAGGTATGGAAACCATGGAAATGATAAGGCACATTTTGTGATGTAGTAGCATCGGCCTTGATGGCAGCGCACTTTCACGCTTGTCTCAGCTAAACTGTTGTTTTATTATTTTTTTATTTTTTATTTTCTCAGAGTCTGATGGTTTGCTTCAGAGAACATAATCAATTTACCAATCTAGCCCTAAGGCTGCCCTCAATTTCCTCTGGGTATATATGTTAATGCTCAAGCAAAGGCGGCCACTGAATTATTTAAGAAACTGAAGAGAATAGAAATTATGCCAGAGTGAGGGATGGCCAGTGTTCTCCACGCTCTCCAAAATCCCACGGATGCCAGATAAGGTACCTGGCCTTTGTCCTGCTCAGGTTCACAGTCTTTCCTTGCACACAGATGTGACACTCCAGGCTGCTAGACGGCCATTTGCTGGACCTACAGTTGTGCACATACTGTGGGGGGCTTGGAATGTGGGAGGCTTTATTCAACAAAGGTTTAGACTAGAAATGGGCTGGTCGTTGTCTGCAGAATGGAACTGCAGGGAGAGCTGGCCAATTGGATGCTCCTTTATGATCTTAGTGGTCTTTGGCTCCTAAGTTCCTTGTGGGCTGCTTTCTCTTGTCTACCCTCCAGCCCGCTGGTTCCTCTGCTGGCTGCCACCACACCCAAATGGCCAAGGCAGAGGCGGCAGGTCCTCTAGCTCAGTAGGCTGAGCGGGCTGGGGCACCACCACGCCACCTGTCCTATATCAACACCACTAATATAGAAAAAGTAACTTTTCTGAATACTGAATTCCACATTAAAACAATTCAATCCCTGCTATCTTTTTATTAGGAACATTTTATGGTTTCATTGCATGGGACACTATTTCTTTTTTCTTTATTGTCTGATAACATCAACTAAGTACATGGGAATGAAACACTGTTTCTATCATTTCTTTGAGGATGGGCCTGATAGAAGGTACAAGGGAATGAAGGGAGTCAAGTCTAACTAACCCAGTTAATTAATACGGTTCTAGTCTGCATGTTCAATTTGAGGAACTTAATTTATAGTCCCTTGAAGATAATGTGTAACATCTATGAAATGCATTTGGAATAATATTTTTAGCTGACTAATTAGTTGTCTGAAGTAGAAATTCATTTTCTGCTGCTTTCTAAGCCAAACCAAGCCATTTCATAAGTACACAAATAAGAACAGTATTACCATGTTCCTGTTGAACGCCACCCTAACTTTCCCCAACAACATCTACGTCCCTGTGTCTGACACCATTAGCATGTGCTACTTTCTCCAGTCCTCTACTGCTCCATCGAAAAGAATAAAAAGGTAGAAAAGGAAAAGATAAAAAAGTTATGAATCCCAAAGTTTCATTTCCTGAAGAACAGGTTACAATTTCTTCTCTTTTCTCCCTTCCTTGCTACATTTTCTAACCCCACGTCTTAAAGCACCAACTGCAGCCAGACAGGTCAGTTATTCAGGTCATATTCATTTCTGAAGAGTTTTCATTACTGTCATTAATCTTTCCCCAGATCCTCATGAGGGGATAAAGCAGATATCAATATAAATAAACACACAACTTATTTATTCATATCAAAGCCCCTTTCTTCTCAGTAGGAAGTGAATTTCAGCTTCCGTCTTGATTCTCCCAGTAGCACTAAATCAAAGGGCTACAGCCGGAAGAGCTCAGAAATACTAAGATCAAGAGACGCCTACAGGACCTTGTGTCCTCTGCACTTTCTACTGAGCATTTCTTTCTTCGGGGTATTGTTATTTAAGCTCGTCGGGAAGTGCTGGGGTGCAGAGTGGTGAGTTTCTGAAGATCAATGACACGCCAAATATGATGGTTTTAAGGCACTCTTCTTCTCAAACTAATCAATAACAGCTTTCATGTCATCTCGTGATGCCAAGTTCTTACACACATCACTGCCAGGCTCTGTTTAATCACATCTTGTCTTCCTATTCAAGAGTTCTCATACTGAAAATTCTACCAGTCATCCCCCAGAAAAGGAATTGGTTTATATAATCTCAAATTTCCTGGCAAACCTGCATCAGCTATACCCTGTCCATAAGAAAACTAGGGCATCGATGGCTGTGCCCAGAAAAGACACTTTTCTCTTTATATAAGACAGGGGCTCCCACCCTCCCCCACCAGAGGCTCTAACAGCCAAAGGGACCGAACAACTGGTGGGGAGACACTGGCACCTCAGTGTCTCCTTCCTTTTACACTTCTGACTGAAAACGGAATTCCTATTTCCTATGCCTAGGTCAATTTCATGTAAGTTTCCTAGGCCTCAATTCCATGAATGGACTGTGTCCATTCATTAATACATTCATTCACCTTGCCCCAGTGGAAGGAACTGTGTCCATTCATTTCCTGACCAGGGAACCCATGCACCTATACATACCTCTAGAGAGAGACAGAGAGAGCTTCTCTCTCCAGCTTGGGTTTTCTCTCCAGGAGCTTTAGTGTTTTCATATTCTTTTCTGTAAATAAATGCTGTCTTATCACTGATCTGTGTTCCGTGGATTTATTCTTCAAATCACCGAGACCAAGAACCTGAAATTCTGGTATCAGTGTGACTTAAAAAAAAAAAAAGCATACCAGAAATTTTCCAATGATAGAGGCAGTGTGCAAGAGAAGTGAATGTTCGCTTGTACTAGTGAGAAAAGGTGTGCCTTTGATGAACTTGGGCTTGGTTAGAATCACAAAATGTAGAGTTATAATGAGGGTCTAAAAAAATAATTTAATCTTTAGAAAATGAAGAAATAGCTTAGACCAGTCAAGGTCACACTTTAGCGTGCTGCAAAGCTGAACCACATGAAACTTGTTCAACCTAATTCTACTGGTTGTGATCTCAAAAAATAGGCATTTCACATGGTTCAACCAAGTAGAATCAGAGCTGCCTGTCTCCCGGTCCCCTATTGCCAGCTGGCAAAGACAGCAGAAATCAGAGGCTTTGTGTGGTGGTGTGCATGAGGACATGCCTGGATTCCCTTCCCAAGGTCAGGCAGAATAAGAACAGGATGGACTGCCAGAAAAAAAGACAGAAGTAAGAGACTCACAGAAACAGAAAAGCAACAAAGAGATCCTTGCACACAGAAAGAGATGCAAGGACTGAAAGGAACCAAAACCCTCCTGCACACCTACCTACTGTGTCACTTGCACAACTCTAGACCTCTCTCTTTATAAAGAATTCTCACAAAAACATTGTTCTCTAAGTATCATCCCCAGGTAGTATACAAGATCTGAAAATTAAGTTCATGAACTCATCCTAGAAAAAGTACTGAACATCACTAGGGTCACCTTCCAAGTGCTCCCCTTGGGAAGCTGTGCACTGACTCCAGCGCCCAGTCCCCACCCTGCAAAGCACTTTTTCTCGGATGAGCTCATGAAGTTAATTGTCCAGTCTTGTATAAGACACAACCCCCTCTTGTTTTGAAGAAAACAATGAGCATTCCAGTACAAGCAATGAGGAGGACCACAGTTCTTCTGGTGAGCGGGAAAGGTTCTCTCAAATTTCAGGCTGTTGCCTCAAACAGTGTTTCCTGGAGGTGGGATCAGGAGAGAACAACATCAACAACAAAACAAAATAGACCCTCACCCCCCCACACACATACTTCTCCTCCCTATGGCCCCCTACCCACTCTTCACACATTAAAAACTGGGCTCCTATTGAAGATGTTTCTCTGTGCCCAGTGTGCAGTTGTGTTTGTCAATGCAGGCCAAGAGAAATCAGAAACAAAAATATGCAGGGAACTCTCCACTGATCTATCCGGTGGTTAAGTTGAGATCTGCTTTCCTTCCTGAATCTGCCTGATAAAACATGCACATGCACATATACAAACACACACACACACACGCACACACACCTCTTTTAAACTACATGCAACATTTTTAGTCATTATGGGAAATGATAAAAAGCAAAAAGGTAGGAACTCACCGAGTAGGGATATTACTTACAATTAGAAAGTCTTGAAAACTAACCCATGATTTAAATTCAATGACTACTTCAGTGTGTCAAATAACATGTTGTAAGCAATAAATATTATGTGGGAAATAAGGAGAAAACTGAAAATTAGAAAGCCCAAAATATTCTATCTTAAGAATCAGATTCAACCAGTATTTTTTTGAGTTCCTACTTCATGTTAAGTACTATGCCAAGTATTCACACAAACATGGTTTTTTAGTATCTATCTATCTACTTCAAAATCTTGTCTGTCCAAATTGAACTGCAGAGGACATTCTATTAAACTTTGGTGGGTTTCAACACTGTGTATGCACACGAATTTGGGGGAGAAGGGAAAATACCCCTTCTTGAGTTCTGTGCATGAAGATTTGCATGTGAGGGCTTGACAGCAGTCACCTCTGCAGGTGACTGTGATGCTCAGCTTTGATCCCGAGTTTCTTCAGCGGCTTCGTAAATTAATTTCCTTACACAATTCTGATCAATGTTTGCCTCACTTTCCCTTGAACATACCACTGCTCATAATCTGTGCAGTGTTATAAGAGCTCATATGCGCTTTGATTCTCAAACTTCTTACTGTTAATCACAAGCAAGTGTTTTTAGAGGTCTTTTCCTCCCTGCTACCCACACGGCCATTACATGCGGTTCTGCAGAGGCTTGTTTCCTTTAGGCTTTGGTAGCAATGTCTGGTACCAGATCTTCAAGGTTTGTGACTCATACTAGATTCTGCTCAGGTTGAGAGATGATCCCTCATGCAGCAGCATTTTCTCACATTCTTGACCCCTGGGGAACCTCTGTTTCATTAGGAAGCTTCTCTTCGCTGCGCTGACTTGCCCACCCCTGACTTCTGACCTTTGATCATTTGGTGTCTTGCATGCTGATTTTCCATTCTTTATGATCAATAATAAAAATGTAATATGTATTAGGTATAGGGTGACACACGGCACGTACATGTTGTGTAATGTCCATCTTCCTGAGCAGTCCTGACCTCTCTGAGTCCAGAAACAGCCTCAGAATATGTCTAAACACTGGAGCCATGCCAAACCATCACACTTGACACATGGGATGAAACTTATTTGACAGGCCACAAAACATAATAATGGAAATAACAAGCATAATTTGGGAAAATAACACCTATTTTTATTCTCATGGAAGAAACCTTCATGAGTATGGCCAGGTAGAGCAAGAAAGAATACGTGTACCTCGGAAGGCAGCACCACCCACCTTTCCCTTTCTGTCTTTCTGTTTTAGCTGCTTAGATTTCACAGTCCGGGTCCTCCTCAAGTGCTGCCATGCATTTTAGGTCTTTGACATTCCGATGACTATTTTAAATTAATGGTGACTTCCTATAGGTCAGTGGTTCTCAACCTTCCTAATGCCACAACCCTTTAATGCAGTTTGGCATGCTGTGGTGATTGCCAACCATGAAGTAGCAACGAAAATAATTTAATGGTTGGGGGTCACCACAACATGAGAAACTGTATTAAAGGGTCAGGCATTAGGAAGGTTCAGAACCACTGCTACAGGTCACTACGGGTTTGCTTGTCTATTTTTAACTGACATACTGGTCTTATGAGGCAAACTAATATGGTTCTTATCTCTTGGTGTCCTTCTATCTTTTTATATATAAATGGTAAACACATATGGACTACAGACGGGGAGTACCAAAAAGGACGGGTATACATTTTAAGAGGAAAAGTTCTCGATTCATCCCTGTAGCATTCGTTTGATTTGTACCATCTTTTGAGTGAACATCATACACACTGCGACCATAATTCCATTCAACTTCAAAAAGTAATACCAGGGCAGCACTTGTGGCTCAGTGAGTAGGGCACCAGCCCCATATACCAAGGGTGGCGGGTTCAAACCCGGCCCTGGCCAGACTGTAACAAAAAATAGCCGGGCATTGCGGTGGGCACCTAAGGTCCCAGCTACTCGGGAGGCTGAAGAGAATCACCTAAGTCCAGGAATTGGAAGTTGCTGTAAGCTGTGATGCCAAAAAATAAAATAAAATAAAATAAAACCTTAAAAAAAAAAGTAATACTTAGATAACATCTCTTAAAATGTGTATACATTTTTTTGCACCCCTGCTACATAGTAATATATATGTGGTATATATGTGTGTAAAGCTATATGTATGTATAAATGTAAGTATATATTCATGTATA